>VDFB02057766.1:0-19919 GCA_007258455.2 Sequoia sempervirens
ATTTTGGTGTTGAAGTCGCAGCCTTTGCACAGTTTGCATTCATTGATTTGAGGATAGAAAATTATTAAAAAAAAATCGCGGCTCTTCATTCACAGCACATTCAACAACTGGGAGCCTTCGTTGGTGGTTATTCGTGCAAGATAAAATTGTGGAAAATTGTCTTAGGGAATGCTGACCTTTGAGGAGAAATCGTGGATTCATGTTGACTGATTTGAGCCTAGAATATTAGTGATTGGAGTCAAGGATAGATCATGGTAACTTACATACAAGTGGCATTGCATATAGGAGAAGACAAAATCATCATTGGAGACAGCTTCGTTGCCACTCCAGGCAAAGAGGTGTTGAGCTCGAAGATTTAATTGTTGTTTTTTGTGATAAGGCAAAGGATAATGCAAAGAAGGTATGTGAAGATGAAGGATTCACTAGAAATTCATTGGAGGCTGAGAACAAAATTGAGGATGGAGAAAGATTGCATAAAGAATTCAAAGGGAGGAAGAGCTTGAGGCATCTTGTGAGGAAGTCATGCTAGTTGGAGAAATGAACAAACATGGAGACATAGCTTGCAACCTTGGGACTGAGTTGGTGGCACATAACTCTCATGATTCTTCATTGGAGACATCTCTCGAGGGCACAAGGTTGGGTCAGCCTTGGATGGAGAATTTGCATCAGCAAAGAAGATTGAGAAATATGAAGACACTAAACAACGAAGAACCTATACAGGTTGTCATTGCGATCAACTACTTCGAAGAGGAGGAAATGAAATTCAGAGGAAGTTATATTTCAAGAATTCAAGACACGAGTTGAGATCATGTCTAGGAAGAAGACTAAGGTTTTGAGATCCATCAATGGAGGGGAGTTCACTTCCAGAAGATTTCTTTGCAATCTTTGAGGCAGGGATCAAGATGGAGTTTTGTGACTCACTGAGAAGAAGTGAAGGTGTCAGCTAAAGTGGGTTGCAGTGTTGCAAGGCCAGGTGCTAAAGTCCTTGGAAGACCTCTTTAACTGTAGAGAAAAAAATTGCACAAGATAGTCAATCTGGATTTGATATTGGTAGCTCCACAAACCTATTCAAAATAGGGTGATCTAGGATGAGGTCGAGAAGGACAGTCCTGAACTCGCGCAAGTTAGTAGTGCCGGAGGTGTACGTTGGAAACCGTTCCTCTAAGGCAAGCATTGTAGGCAATCTTGGATGAGGAGGTTAGGAGGTTAATGCAAGTACTTGGAGCTTCAGAGGGAGTCACATCATCATGAAGATTTGTTGTAGTGTATATTTCTGAGGCAGATATAGAGGTGAAAGCAGCAGTGTATATTTCACTAAGGCAGAGATATGAGGTGAAAGCCCTTGTAGTGTATATTTCTCTGAGGCAGAGGAGAAATATGAGGTGCAAGTACCATTTATATCTCGAGAGACTTAAGATGGGGGCGTCATGTTGAGAGACTCTATGATGAGACATCTGTACATCTCTCGAGGCTTGAGATGAGGAGCGTCATGTTGAGACTCCATAGCCGAAGGATATCTTGCCCAATACATCTTTAAGAGACTAAGATGTTTCTTGCATACATAGGGTAGCCATTGTGGACATCATGTTGAGAGACTCCATGATGACATCATATTGAAGACTACGTGATGAACCCTTGTACATCTCGAGGCTGAGATGTGTTTCTTTCCACATGGGAGTAGCCATTGTGGACGTCATGTTGAGAGACTCCATGATGAACTCTTGTACATCTCTGAGACTGAGATGTGGTTTTCCACAAATCGGTGTAGCCATTGTGGGCATCATGTTGAGAGACTCCATGACGAGGATATCGGGAAAATACCTCCCTAGCTAAGAGGGAGTGTTAGTTTTTTTATAGCTTTGGGAGCTATTTTCTCTTAATTAAAGGCAGGTCGGCCTTTGCTTCATAAATAAATTATATTTTTCTAAAGGCCGACCTAGAGAAGAGGCCACCCAGCTTTGTATATAAAGAGCATGAAGTCCTCTCATTTGAACATCAATTTTTCACTCTCCAATTCACATCTTCAGCAGCAGCAGCAGTTCGCCTCCTAGCAGCAGATTCAATTCTAAGAAGAAGTGTCATCATTTGTAT
Source organism: Sequoia sempervirens (assembly GCA_007258455.2). Classification (NCBI taxonomy): domain Eukaryota; kingdom Viridiplantae; phylum Streptophyta; class Pinopsida; order Cupressales; family Cupressaceae; genus Sequoia; species Sequoia sempervirens. Next base: position 2,092 of record VDFB02057766.1, read on the forward strand.
TTCGCTTCAAGGAGAAGTTTCTCCATTCATTGTATTAGACTTGGCCTTGTGTAGGGCCTGATTCGTATGCAGTTTCTGCACTCATTATTCTGATATATAAGAGAATATTCTTTGCTGGGTTTTTCTCCCTTGAGTAGGAGGGTTTTCCCAGGGTAATCACTGTGTTCATTGTTCATTGTGTTGTATTTTCTGCTTGTTGACATTTCTGATCCTAAAACTAACAGTGTGGAAGGTTTTAGCACATTGCAAACAATTTTAATGGCCCTCTAATGCACTAGAGAACATTTTTGGATTGGAAATATGACCTCATTCACTTACTATAACAAGATATCTACTTATTAGTTATTACCTCTATCTTGTACCATATTAAATTTTTGCACTTCTCTACAAATTCGTGTTTGATCAGATATGACTTTTGTTGAGATTGGTGGTGACCTCAAAAATAAAGGAGTAGATGCCTGTACATGGATGGAGGAATTATCTTTTTGAAATCAACATATTCAAATTGGCAACCTCTCTTGATCTCCCATTTTTTAATAATTCTAGATCTGTGATCTGTAAGATCTGTGCTCAAGGTGTTTGCAATTCTGTGTGCTCCAATGAGGTATATATTAGAAAATATCTTCAAAATAAAGAAATCAATCACACAGCATCCACCATACTGTTTGAAGATGATTGGAGTGAAATCTGTAGGTGCTATCCCCTTTGATCTTCCACATATCAATTCCGTTTATTAAAAGATCCTGATGTGAAATGAAGGTACTTCTGCACACCTTTGAAGATCATGAAACAGAAAACAATGCCAAATACTGTTCTGAAATTTCTTCATGTAATTATTCCTTCACACCCTTTCTAACAGTGTATATGTTTTGTGAAAATATTAAGATGCATCTGTCATATCTCCCTGAACCATTCTTGATTTGACACTTAACAAGGTCATGACTTATGGTTTTCTACCATGTGAAAACATCTGAGATCTACCATTTGCAGTTTTCAATTCATGATAGTTGTCCACATCTTATAATTTTCAAACATGATAATGATCACTTTATTCTACCAGAAACCAAATAATGCCAGGGCCCAGAACAAGGATTCATCACTGGCTAAAAACTTACTTTTTAGAAATACAGATGAACAGATGCTTGAAAAATATGGTGTTAACAATCCCTTTTGAAAATCAAGTCACACACCAATCCTATCTGATCCTCCAATTTGAGCTGATTATCATTAGAACATCTCTAATTACATCCTTGATGATGGCCACCATTTAACATTAGTCTTGAGATCACATAATACTTAATAGTCTTATTTCCTTTATTTATGACAGGTTTTGCAAATTAGTAAACCCTTTGCTTATCATTTCCCTCTTGATGTTGAGATTCGTGTATGAATTCAAGAATGAGTCTGTCATCCTATCATTCATATATATAGTTACTAGGAGATGCAAGTATAAGGTTGGAAGCATTGTTCCGCATCCAAGTTTCCTGTTAAAATATGGGATTAGTTAGTTTCCGAAATTAGAAACAAAAATACTTATGTTCCTGGATTTGCTAAGAACAAAACAAAAATAATATTTTTCCTGGATTTGTTAAGAACAAATTAATCATGAATATAAAGATGGGATGAGCATATTGCTATTATCAGATTCCTAAGCAATGGTATCCTAGATAAAAATGAGCCACACAAAATGCTGGAAATCCCTTTATATAAAAGGATATGCATCGACAATGTGTTCTGAAGTGTGCCTTCAATAATGTAATAACTAAGAAATGAAAGAAAAGAGCACCTGTTACAATACATAATCATTTATATCAAATGTTTTTTGTCTAGTCATACTATTTCCTAGCATATTAGGATCTGGCTTCTGACCATAATAAGCTTAGAAATCAGGATTCGCTTGGGATGGCAAAAAAATCAAGAGTTCTGGAATTCTCAAAGAATTTTAGAACTCACACATGTAGGTACATCAATGAATGCACAGACAAACCAGGAGGCTGCACACACAAATGTGCTGGCATGCAGCCACAGACAAACACATACACCAATGCACGTGCTCGCACACACACACTTTGCTATTGTCTTAGAATAACTTGAGGAATGGAGAAAAAGAATGTGGGAACAGGAAAACACTTCTTCTGCACTTACTACAAAATGTACAGAATGTGACAAACTTGATCCTTCATTGAAAAACCATGTGAATGTTACTTGGTATAGTTTGATAAACAAACAATTAACAAAATAAATAAACTTGAAGCAAAAAATCACAATAATTTGTGTTTTATATTACAGAATCAATATTTTTAGGAAAGTATGATTTTGAGATTAAGGAACAAAATATTAATAACCAAAGCAGCATCAGAGCCTAAATATAGAGTTGATTATAATGAATAGAATGTATAGTTGAATTGTATAGTAATAAACAGTGCATTCAAAACTTTCTTTTCCTTTTATGGATGAGGGGCTCATACAACCCTCAATTTTACTGAAACAAAACAATGCTTACAAAACTATTAAGGAATATAGAAATACAAATGATTGATCGACCAGATTCTGAACACATTAAGTGATTGGAACAATATTATATACATAACAAATGATATTGATTAGCAAACACAAGAGTCTAAGACAATGATGACCAATGACAACAAAATAAAATGATGGTGATCAGTGATGACCAATGCTAATTGTAAAACCATTTTATTGATCCATGTTTATCACTCACTGCAGAATGATATGGCTACTAAACATTATACAGCTTCATTCTACTGAGCAACATGGTGTTGTACAACCACCATGCATTATCTCAAAGGCCTATAACATGCTGTGACTGCAACACTGATCAGCACTAGAAGAATTCAACTGGTGCATTGAATCAAGAATTCTTCTCAAGCGGTGAACTATCATCAGCACTATGAAAAATTCAACTAATGCACTATATCTATAATCATTCCCAAACACTGAACTAGCACTTGAACTGGAGAGAGAATTAGCATGATAAATACCTGTTGCTTAAGGAAGTTGATTGGAGTAGATACCAATTGCTTCAGAAAGAGAACGTTTTTATGCATCAAGCACTGTACAAGAATTTCTGATCAAATTTTGTGAATTCTAGGCACTAAGTGCCACGGGGCCACACAATTAGCAGTAAGAAGTTAGTTTTAATGAAAGGCAGCTGAAGATGCACTCACTACTTGAGATAAACTATACTTATGTATATGATCTTTGTGTAGGTTTTTTTAGGCCTTTGCAACCTATTCAAGTTATAATCATGATTAGCAATGCAATGAATGGTTCTGCCATGGTCTGAAGTGCACTGGTCCTAAACACTACCTACTTATTTTTATTGATAAAATAAAGAGGAGGATGTACAATTAATTTGTGAAGGGATTAGATGAGACTGATTAGAGTATCATTATATAAATAATAATACTATAGTAGTTAGCAAGGGTTTTTTCCCTAAATGTTATTTATCTTACTATAAAATGCTACATAAGACCATTTGTATGCTAGAGTGGAGTATGCGCTCCAGTGAGAGAGTAACCCACTTGAAGAAAGGAGGCAAACTGCTTAGTGAGGGTGAAATACTTACTATCATGTGGCAATCAATATGTACTAGAAGACTAGAAGTAAGTAGTAATCCTTTTGTCCTACTCTTTGGCAAGAGATTCCTGTGCGGGCAAAGCAGCTTACAATACCTAACATAAATGAACGCAAAACACACAAGAAATACAGAAATACAGGAAGACCAAAAAAAAAAAAAGTTTAATATAGAGAGTTATTTGAGTATCATGCCAGAAAAACATGGACATTCGATTCACTGCAAACAAAACCCTTAAATATAAAATTATAATTATATATTTTTTAAATTAAAAAATTAAAGATCTGGAGCCAGGTCATACTGTTGGAGTCAGCATGAAAGTTTCTGAGCTGGACCATGTCCTGTTCCGGCCAGATATGGTAATGATGTTTCTGAGTCTGATTTTTTTTGGCAGCAGATATATCCACATCATGTAATGTTGTTTTCTTCATTTAGATCAGAAATAAGACTGATGTTTGGTAAATTTGCAATTGCAGCATGCTATATTTAGAAACAGCCGACCGTCCTGGCTTGCTAATGGAGGTTATCAAGATCATGGCTGATACTAATGTCACTGTTGAGTCTGCTGAGATTGATACTGAGGTAGGGATCAATTATACACTAACATTAGAGGAAATGAAGCTTTTGCTAAACATTTATTTATTAGGAGCAGTCATTTCGTTTTTAAGCCTTCTTGTGATAGGCCATTCTTTTACTCAGGGTCTGGTTGCAAAAGATAAGTTTCATGTAAGCTACCAAGGAGCTGCCTTGAGCAATTCTATGGCAGAGGTATTCTTGTTTATTCTCTTTGCTATTTATTATGAATTTACCTGGACACAGTACATGGCTTTTAGTTAAACATGGTGCTTTTATTGTATCAGGTGTTGACAAATTGTTTACGATACTATCTGAGAAGGCCAGAAACAGAAGAGGACAGTTACTAGAAATTGCTTGAGAGAGAAACTGCCAAATTTGTACAGCTTTAGGGGAGAGGACACAGTAGTTGTTATGGCTAACTTTGTACCTCTCAAAACACTTTCATGATAATGCAAATGAGTCATGACTCATTTTTATACTGTCTTGGCAAGTTAACTGCTCAAACCCAAGGTTTGAGGTCCATGTCATTAAAGATGAGTTCACATCAACATGTTTTTGCTGGGGTGTTATAAAATACAAGGAAAAAAATGTTAGTCCATAACTTGTGCATTAAGTGATGTTTTTTTGGTGTGCCTATATGATATCACATGATTTGTTGCTTTTTTGATGACTTGTTCTTAAGGAATATTTTTATTTAATTATTAGTAATTGAAGTCACCACTAATAGCTTTGAAATTACAACTAAAGTTTTGAAGTTAAATAAAAATAAACAATCCTTTAATGCCCAATACACACAAGTATTAGACCCTGCTCAAATCACTAGGTATTCTCCCCTAGATAAGGATATACTCTAGCATTAGCATGAAACATAATAAAATGTCATTGGTTTTTAGAATGTATTGTAGATCGTGTGGTTGCTTCTTGTCTCTATAGATATCTCCTATATGAATGCATAGGCTTTCAATTTGAAAAGATTTTATGCAACCTATCCAAAAATATCACTGCCTGTGATAATCATGATTATATATAGAAAATATGCCTCAATAAAAGACTTTTCCTTGAGTATAGATTAGTTAGTACTTTTGTAATTGAAGAGCTGGATTAAAAGTTTATTCTATTAACGGGCAAGTAATTATATAGGAAAATGTCATTCCAAAATTTGTAGTTTATCTTCTAGTTAAATATATATCTAGTTTATGTCTTTTATCTTTACTGTAGTGATAGAGATTGAGTATTACCGTAGGCGTGTGTTTTGGAGAAGATAAATATGAGATTGTTTAACTAAGTTTTGGAGGATCGGGACTAAGTTCTATACAGGCCTGTGGACGGGTCTTGGAAAATAAGAATTTTCAAGATTGTCGATATAGTGATGCATGTTGGAAGTAGATTTTAGTCTGCAAAGCTGTTAATGTTTAACCATATGGTTTAGGTATTCATTTACTTAACAGTTATATCTTCTAGAACTTCTGAAAATTTTACTCAAGTGAATGTCTTCGTGAAGCACAATCAAAATCAAACAATTACAGTTGTGATGTTATTGAACCCATTGTGAGATATAGTCAGAATACACCTTGTATCTCGTATGTTAGGGCACTATGAAGTAATATACTCACATACATATCCAATTATTAGTTTTGGAAGCTTCTTAGAACCCTAAGTTCATGTATAATTTAGAACTAAAGCCTCCGCACCCTTTCAATGTAACAATTGTGTCTTAAAATGGAAGGTGATTGGATAATAAGAAACCTCGTGGAAATGATGGTTACTTTTAATGACGGGGGAAATAAATAGTTCTGTTGATTAGCAATCTTTCCTTAAAAAAAATGAAAATAGATCTGTAGACTAGCAATTTTACTAACAAGGGTGATCTTTTTACAAATTTGTTGGAAATGTCGCCCAAATGCTATAATAGCAGGTCACTCCTTTTGGAATGATTAAGTCAAACTGGTCATCTGCACCCCTTTCTCATATAGATCGGTCCCCTATCCCTGTCAGAAAGTGGATTTGTCCTCTCCCAAAGTGAAAAAGAGAAGCAAACATTGAATGTTTGCCAAAAAGATGCATAAATGTACATATTCAAATATGAAACATCTAATTATAGTTTTCGTTGGCAACAAGGAGATGTATTATAAAATATTTCAGGAAAGTGAAATGAAAAACTGAAAGGTGTAGGGTTTATACTTGTTCTACGAGAATAGAGCTGAGTTGAGGAAAAACCATGCAACTTTTGGTGCTTCGGATTTTGATCATTCTTGGGCTTGAACCATGATATATACGTCCGCTTATCTTACAATTTTTTAAGTACACAATGGTGGAATCGAGTTAAAAATTTGGTTAAATGGAAATTCAAGGTTGAAGGACATGATGTTGGTTGAGAGTTTCATGGTGGCTTTAATAACTAGTTTCTTGCAGGGATATTTCTTTGTTTACTTTTTAATTTTATTTTCTAATTTTGATAAATTGTCTAGATATTCATACATCTACTTTATAAATTTTTATGGAAGTAGACAATTACTTTGGTTGTTACATTTAATTTATTCATTTTAAATTATAAAAGTAGACACTAGGATTTTGGGTTCATGATTCTTATTTATTCTTGAAATGCTCTGGAGCATTTCCCTAGTAGAATCACCATTGAAAGCGAGGACTCTTCCTTCTTTTTGCTTTTTCTTTAAAGTTTTAGGGTTAGCTTTAGGTTGGTCTTCTTTTTGGTCATTTGCTCGTGTTGGTTTCAAAATTTTGGTTGCATTTTGCAAATTTAGGGAAGATTTACGAAAATTATCTTATGTGAGGATTTGTCCAAGGAAAACTTGTATAAGGAAGCCCATGGGATCTCACCTTGTCAAAATCTCGTAACCCTTTAAAACCTACAAGCTATAAAAACCTACAAGAATAAAATGGGAGTGCTAAAACCCACAATAACCAAATCCCCGCAACGTTATTGTCAATCCCCTATTATGTGTAAGGAATGATCATTCATTTTTTTCGCAAAACTTTTGGGACAATTAAATCCTTGCAAACATCTAAGACCCGCAAGGTCTTAATTCTCGCATTGTTGAAATCCCCACAGAATTCATTTATTGGTAGTTTTTAGCATTACATTTCTCGCTTGAGGTTGTATACTTGTTTTCATAAAAGTTTAGGTGCTTTGAATCCTCACATGGTTGAATTTTCGCAACGCCTTGAAACCCTAAAGCCTTTGCAGAGTGTTGTACACATCATAAACAAACATTTATTGTAATAGGTTAGTCATGGGTACATAAGTAGCATTGGGTGTCATTTTCGCTGTTTGGGCTTTGCAAGAGTGGAATTTGTTTGTTGTTTGGACTTGTTTAAAACCTATCTGTGCGTAGTTGCCACCATTACTACCTTTGTCAACCTACAATTTTGATAGGATTCCATGTTGGTATCTTTATTCCTTCATGGGATTTAATGAAATGCATTTAATTAATGGTCTCAATGATTTAATGTCGCCTAGGGTGTAGGATCTAAAACATCCTTTTACTTACTAGTCGTCCCTAAGGATATATATGTGTGTGTGTGTGTGTGTGTGTGGTTATTGGTTAATTAAAATGAAGCACTTGGTTCTATTTGCCCCTCTGCATTGTAATTTAGCATTTTAGGGGTTTTTGTGAAGGTTTTTTGAGTTGTCAAGTTTTAAAATTATCATTTTTCCCTCAAGCCCTAAATCTCGCATGTACCCTCATCTATCCCCATTCATGAATTGTTAAATTTGATGCATATTTTTCCCAAAGGTTCTTAGCGGGTTAGGGTTTTGGGTTTGCATATGGTAAGTTTTTGAGGTATTGTCTCACAGAGGTTTAGTGGTGTGAGAATTGAGCAATCTTTCAACATTCAAAAGCGCATTCCTTTTAAGTTCACGGTGGTAAAACTCACAAAGTCTAAAATTTTGAGAATTCATCTTGTGAGATTCAGAGTCCCATTTTTTCATAGGAAATAACCTACACCCTAGAACATGTAGTGCCCTAAAGCCTGTGTAAGCATGTGGTCTACAATTGCTTAAGTCCCACAAGGTTGTTAGTCCTGCAAGAGTTTATCCTTAGAAATTTCTACAAAGGGATTTTTCCCATGCAGGAATTTCACTGCCTGGTACCTTTTCCCACAAAGCTTTATATGGATATAATTTTCGCACAGAGGGATATGACTTCAATTCTTGCAAATCTAAAACTCCCTTAAAACCCACTTATACCAAGGTTTTGTAAGTCTTTAATTTCTACAAAGCTCTGAACCTACAAAAATCCATTCAAACCTTATTTTCCCGCATAGGTGATATCGATCTAAAAATTTGTAGATTCTCGATCTCCGCAAACTCCAAATTTTTGTAAAGCATTAAATATTTTGAGCTGGGGTTTTTGCAAAGGTTCTTTTGCATGGGCTATTGTCACTTAGATTTCCACAAATCCCCGCCTACGAAGATTTTGATGTGGGTCTCCTCAAGGGTATTTTCCCATGGGATTGGCAATGGTTTAAATTGTTTTAAATTTCTCGCATCACTCTTTTCCCACATTGTGTATTCTTGTTGTAATGGCGTGAATTTGCAACTCTAGGCCAATTCCACATTTGCACTACCTCCTACCTTAGAAAATTGAGTCCAATAATGCAATTCATATTTGTATCACCTTTCCTTGTCCACTAGGAAATTATTTTGTGTCGGTGGGGGATATTTTTTCTAGGACGCTAGCGTGACATGCATATGTCTACGTGGTGTGTTGTCATCGTGACAAGATTCTCGCCTCTGGAATCTGCAAAGGCGTTACACTCCTCCACTAGACACAAAGTGTAACACTTGCTACTCCCTTGATCAACTTTGAACGACTCTTTTTCCTCCATTTTCACCTTTCAAATGGCTATTTCATTCATTCCTTCATGCTTCTTGATCATCTTCACACTTTGGGAAACTCTCTTCACTCATTCTTTAGCACTTTCAAGCTCTACCACCTCTATTGAAGCTGCAAGTTGGTGTTTTATTGATTCACTTTCCTAGTTGCGGCAACGTCAATCTTCACAAGCTTGCACGCTCGCTTCTTCCTCCATTTTCCTTGAGAGAACTTGGTTGAGAAGGTGATATCATTCCATTTCCTATTCGCTTTTCATTATCGTATTTGACATCGTAGCATATTGTTGTTTACATATTGCTTGGTATTTCTATAGCTTTCTTTATCATCTTTCTACAATTGTTTCTATTTGGTTGTTTGTGGAGGTGGAAACACCAAAGCGGGGGACTTACTGAGGTAGTCCTCTAAACACAACCCCAACATTTTCCTGTCTTCTGTGTGTAGGTTCTTCTTGAGGTGAAGATCTTAAAAATATCAACTCATGGGTAGGAAGGTGTGCTTTCCTCACCCTTCTTTGTCAATTCATAGGATAGGTTAAGTTAAAGTATTCTTCTTGTCATTCAGTCATTCTATTATTTTCTATTTTTGTTATTGCAATAAAATTCATCAGTTAGGTCGTTAGTCAGTTTTCTATAATATCAAATTGTACCTTGTACTTTCTATCTATATGGATGCCAATGCAACACTGAGATGCCAATACACCATGCTGGAGTCTGTATCCCTTGTTGTAGTCCTTTGATAGTAAGTTGTCCGAGTTGCAATCCAGATTTTGAAAAATTGCTCACCTGACTCTTTGAAACATTTGGGTTTGTAAAAGGACAACAACAACTAGGTTGCTCTTCCTTTTTAGCCTTTAAACTTTAAACTCTTTTGAAATGTTCCTTTAGCTTGAGGTAGATCAGGGCAGCGTATTGTTCTAGACTCTCATGTGACATGGAGTCTTGAGCAGTTGGTCCCCCTCCTCTACACCTGGAAAAGATCAAAACCTGCTATATTTGTGATTACAAGTGTTTTATTGAAAATTATTTTGGCATAGAGAATTATGGGTGATCTTATTTTCTTATAAGGTAATTTTTATCTTATTAATTATGCATTTTTTAGAAATGTTAATTTATGTTGCCAAATTCTGATTACATTGTGTTCTTACATATTTTATGGAAAAGATAGACAGGACATCCAAGATGAAGTATGAATTCTAAGGAGTTGATCCTCCTAAAATATCTCCAACTTGGCTCTTGGTCAGTGATACGAACATTTTCCATGTAGATATCAAAGAATTTAAAGAAGGAATTTTTAGAGATAGGAGAACAAATATTGCCACTAAGATCAGACAAAGTGGTATAGCCTAGGTAGTTGGATTCCCATCTTTAATGCTATGTCCAGAACTGATCATGGGATCCCAAGAATATTATCACAAAGATTCTCGGAAGATAATCTTTATTGATGGAAGAGTCTTGGTGGGCAAGAATTGGCTATGAAGGTGGCCGCAAGATCCTAGAGGCCTAATAAGCACAAAGCAAAAGAGAGATAGAAACAAGATGACCAAAAAGAATAAAGCTGTATTACGTCAATAGAATAGATGTAATTAAACAAATGAGGCTGGGAGACCCCTTGGATATATAGCCAAGGAATTTGAGGAGCATAGAAGACAGAATTATAACAAAGTGTAAATGTCTTATGACGTAGCTGACAACAATGAAGAGTTATCCTTTCCTGCATCCCCAAGAGTGGAAAAAGATAATGTGATAATCTCACAAAGATTGGATCACCCACAAAAGGTGGAAGTGATAGACGGATGTCAAAGAAGCTCCCACCAAAGGTGGGAAAAATCTCAACAGCCTCCTATGTGGTGCTGAGTAAAAAACTGGCCCAGGTGTAATCAAAAGACTGGGACCAAGGGTACAAAATGTTTAATTACACCAACAGAGACTATCTCTCAACTCTATCTCTTGCACCTTCAGGATTCTTTCCTTCTCATAGATGATTGTCACTAGCAAAGAATATGTGATTGGAGTGATTGACAACTATCCTAGTAGTTTCCTTTGGCTTATTAATGACCACTGGATGAAGCACCCGAAAGGAAATTCTAACAATTTTCCTAAGACTCTACAAGAGTGAATTTCAAGATGAGTTTAACGATTTTGTTACCCTCCTCAGTAGGGTAATGGGGCTATCATTGGCATTAAATTTTGAAAATTGGATGTTTTATTTCATTGAAGAAATATTGAGAGGGGAGAAAAATTTTGATTGGGAAAAGATAATCAATGACAACCTCCACCATCAGTTCTTCCTTGTGAAGAAGTCCTCGACCTTCTTTATGACTTCTTATATTGTATATCTTTTTCTAGCTAATTTTAGATATAGAGGCTTAACATGTAAAGGCAATGTGGGTACAGGCCCCAATCAGTACAAAGTATATGATTTTTATCCTCAGTTGCAAGTGCAAAATGTAAAGCACCATTATAAAAGAGTAAACAATGCCTTCACAATGTTCATTGTCAAAACTCTAGAGGGAGATTTGAGCAGAAGGCTATCCTTGTCAGCCATGGAGATGATTCAAAGGTTTGGGTATTGGTTTATCCAATTCCCAAAATTTTCATATTTCTAAATTGAAGGGTTCTTGGGAGCTCCATACAAATTACCCAAGTATCCAAATGACAAGATAGTCTTGTTGGAGTTGACAAGGCAATTGTGCACATCTCATCATTTGTTACATGCTAAGCACAAGGCTAGGGTTCTCTATCCACTGACATTCAGAAGGGTTATGTTTTCATGTCCTTTGGCTCCATCAGTAGAAAATTATGATACAAAGATACAAAACTTTGGTCTTCATTTCCACAACTAGAGGGATAATTTTGATCCCTTTGATAAAATGAAGAAAAAAGTGGGAAAACAATATGCTCACCAGATGCATATTGAGGACTTTTGGGCCAATTGCATGAATAATTTTGAGGCCCATAAAAGATCATATATGAGGCTAATAGTAGAGTACACTCATACCTTACACCTCTTCTCATTACTTGACCAAGTATAGGATGATGGCCATGTCTTAAACAAGGAAGAATTTGATAAAGTGGTTAAGTAGCCTATTCCCCTCCCAATCTGAACTAAGGAAGAAGAGGTGGACATTGATGTGATCACTCAACCAGTTCTAATAAGAACAGAGAGATGGGTTGATTCCCAAGTATCGACTCTTATTGCTCATGGAGTTGAGCTTATATTCAGTGAGATGCAACGTGAGGCCCCATCTAGCGAGGGGGAATGAACTAAAGATGAAGGTGGTTTCTATGTAGGATCTACAAGGAAGGATGTTGCTACTCCTCCCTAGGCCAAAGGAAAAGGAAGAAAAAACATAGATTAGCTCTTATTAGCATTTGTGAAGGTTGAAGCATGGCATAGGATGTGTGGTTACATGCTTGTTCACATGGAGTGCTTGTTGAGGGCTTGATATTTCAAAGGTGTTCATGAAAGACTCTAAAGATGTATTGTAATGTTTATTAAGTTGAATAATACATGAGTGATGGATGTTTTTGGAGGCTGGCTTTTTCCCTCTTAAGGGTTTTCCTAGGGTATATCTCATGTCATCTTTGATGGTATGTTGTCCATTATTTTACATATGGATTTTGAATACTTGTTTGTATAGATTTCTCTATTTGGGTTATGTGGAAATTATCTTGGGTGGATGCATATTTCATTTCATTTGGTATTAGAGTCATGGTTGTGGTTTGTATAACCCTTGTTGGAGTAAATATGGTCCATATTTTGAATCCAAGGCTTGCATATAAAAAATGAAGACATTGTTTGAGATATGAGGGTTTTGTGCAGGTGCTTTTTTGCAGATTTGAGGTTTGGGGGTTGTAGATTTGTGGTTATTTTTTGTAGATATGAGATGAATCTTTGTTGGAAAAGGGTTTTTAATGGATGGTCACTATGAGGGTTTTGTAAGGGAAATATTTTTAGCGACCCAGGACAAAACAAACCTTCATTGGATGCAAGGCTGAGATGGAGATTGACATAGAATTTGACTTATTTTAGCTTCTGAGAAAAAATACCGAAATTGCCTATATCATGTCATATAGTCCTTACAAGCTTCATTTTAAATTGTTTATGAGAGAAATAGTAAAACAGTGCGGTCCAGTAAAGCTTTTCTTTACAAATTAAAAGCCCAAGAAAACTTTGATTTGATTTATTTAAAAGTGGCAGCCAATAGCCAATAAAATTTTTAGGGGGCAAGGGGTTTAGACACCTCACCACACCTCTTTGTGCATAACTTGTTCTTGGAGTTGATAGGGTACATGACATCATTCACATACTCAGCCGATAGTACCGCCGCGCTGAATGTCGGTCGGTAGGTTGTCGACTTAGGTATGATCACCGAAAGCGGAGCCGGCCTCGTCGAAATTAAAACAAGTCGGCTCCCTATAATATTTTTAATGTTGCACCAAAAGTCATTTTATATTTTATTTTGTATTTATAAATTAAACTACAATCTACAATGGTGGGTGATCCTAGTTGCAAATTAAGGCGGTGTTGCCGCAGAGCGAGGCGCCTGCCACCGCCATTTTACACCATATAGCCAAATTATGCAACTTTTTTTTCCAAGGGGCATAACTTTTACCTCTGGTATCAATTTTGCAACTTCTTATACTCGTTGGAAAGATGATTCCATGTAATTCACTGTGGAATCAACATTTTTTCCAATTGTATTTTTTTGACAGTGATTTTTTGCTTTAAGTTGGGTGTTTCCTTCAAGCTTGGAGAGGTCATAACTTGTGCATACAAAGATGGATTTTGGACTTCTTATAGTCGATGGAAAACTCATTCAGAGCACTACACCATGGATCAGGTTTGGATATGTTTTAGCATGATTTATTTGTTATTATTTCCATCTAAGCTCTTTATGGGTTCTTTTGACTATGGTGATTTTGTGAGCTTATGGCTATTTAGACATGGTGATTTGATGTTGGAGTCATTGTATACTCACATATACATCTCTACTTACTCTCATTTGACATGGTTATCAGTATATTATTGGATTTATATGTTATATTGTTGTATCTACAAGTTGTGCAATGTTGTAGATGGTCTATACTTATAGGTTGCATTTATGGCTTGGATATGGGTTGTATATGCTCATAGATGCTTCAGTGTTGTTACAGATTCAATTTGGTGGCTTGGTTTAGTCACTTATTTTTTTGATTCAAATGGTTGTCATGTTGAGGAGGAGAGATGGTATTACCAGGTACAATCATGATATGGGATCTATGTAGTTAACTATGTGATGCAGACATGTGTGATATGGTTGGATTGTGTTGTTGGTGCATTTGGGGGTGATCATGGTGTGATGGATGTTATGTGTGCTTTAGGGACTTTGGCATGAAATGATTTTTTATGTAAGTGCTTTATTGGTGGTGTTCGATTGATTGTGCTTTATTGGTGGTGTTTGTTTTGTGGTGGTGTCTCTTCTTGGATTGAGGATCATGGTTATGGTTGATCTTTGTTGAGGAGGTTGTTACCACGATGCCATGGATAGCTTGGCTACACAATTCAATGGGAGCTTGTGGCAGTGATGGTTTGATGGTGTTGTATCTTCTTATTTTGGAGATTGTGGTTTGTACTCTTCCCTTTGGGAGCTTTGTATTGAGTTCTTTGATCATGTTAGGGCCATGGAAGATCTTAATTTAGAGGATGGTTTCCATATGCCATGGAGAGCTTGGTATAATGGTTCAGTGGGAGCTTATGGCGATGATGTGGATTCACTATTTGATGATGGACGATCTTCTGTAGTGGTTGTTGGTATCATGGATGGACTCTTGGATCCTATTTATATGTAGTGAGGGTTCTTTGACATCTTGGGTTCCATTGACATGATATGGTTATATTCATGTGGTTTGGAGATGTTGACATCTTGGTTAGCCATGGAGGAATCTTTAGTCTTTAGTTGAGATGTCATGATTTTTCATTTGAAATGTGATCCTTGTTTGATAGGATGGTTTTGTATTATGTCATGATGTACTCTTGATTTTGGATTAGAGTGTTGGCATGATACATGTGCATGATATGCTCATTGGATCATATGATCTTCTTTTGAGGAGATGTAAGGTCATGATGTCATGGTGTGTTCTTGATTCCACGATTGGGATATGACTTTGATCTTGGTTTATTCTCTCGGTATTGGTTACATTGATCATTTGCTTGGGAGCTTCATGATGGTGTTATGTTGCATTTGGAGTTTGGCATGGATTGATCAATTATAGGTACTTGTGGATACTTGGAGACATGGTGAGGCTAGGAGATCTCTTGTGATTAGAGACATTTGTTGAGATGGTTACTCTTTGATGAGGTTTCAGCTAGAAGTCCAAGGATCCTACACCTTGGTTGGACGTGAGTTCAACATGGACCTATGATTATATTGTTCTTAGATGAGTCATGATGACTTGGATATCTTGGAGGAGCATTTTTATTTCCCTCTCTTGGTCTACTCAACAATTTATCGTCTAAGAGGTATTGCCTATTGTTACTTTCAAGTGTATTATGTTTTATGCTTTATATTCTCATCTATATGGATCTTGAGCTATGAATTGCTAGTTCTGGAGGGTTCATTTGAGGGATTTTGGAATGTTTATCTCCTTATGCATTTTCTTTGATAGTAATAAAGTAATGTTGAGTTTGAGAGTGTTAATGGGCTTCGGCCATAGTTTAGGAATGGATTTGAATTGATCTTTACTTTGGACTTGAGATGCATATATCTTAGTTTATGGACGATGTGGTTAGAATTATATTCTCTTTGAGGTTTTATGGAGGAGATCATACTTATCACATATTATCATTTAGAGGTGTGTGTAGAAGGACATGCTAGAAGTTTTGATTACGTTCTCCTCTTTGAATTTCTGCTACCAGATGTTTATTCATGACATTAGTTTTATTTGTGTGGGTATAATTGACCTTGTAGCAGGTCATGTGTTTTTCATTGTTCTTTGGTGATGACATGGATGTTAATTTTATTTCTTTCGTTTGTTGAGTGTGAAGAACTTGGGAGAACTATGGAGACTTGTGGTGAGAGATGTATTACAACATATTGGTTTGCAGGATTTGCATATATTTTTGGATGTTCCTTGGTACTATATGATGTTTGTTACACCTTCTATGTGTTTCTATTGGTGGATCTTGGATGCCTTGATCATTTTCAGATTTGACATTACCTATGCAGTGGGATTTCCTAGTTGTGTATGATCATTGTATGACAGGTTTGGCACTTGGAGCTTGTGATTGCATGGTATGGGTTGTATATGTTGATGGCATGAGGTTCATTTATGATTTGTATACCTTTGAGGTATGGACATTTGGATGTGTTAGTATTTTTTGTGGATGTTATTTTCAACTATGGTGATTATATCTTGACAACTATTGATACATACTTGTTGCCTTTGGATTGAGTGTTTATGTATTAGGATATCTATTGGAGGCAAGACTCATACTTTTTGTGACAAATTGTGTGGCATCTCTTTGGATGGCTTCTTATCTTTGTGTGTTGGCATGATGGAGGATGGGAGCATTTATTCTTGAGATGGTGGTCAGGTTGATTCTTGTTGCAAGTATCTTGATGGAGCACATGAAGCACTTTGATTCCTTGATGGTATATGTGGCTATGGGGATTGTTCCCTCATTCATGTTTGAGTTAACTTGTTTACCCCTTATGCAATGTATACAAGTGAGAGAATGTTAGGAAAAGGTGTGTTGTACACCTTGCATAATATTATTAATGTAATATTTATTTATTAGGTGGTGAACCTAGGAGATCTAGGGATGTGTGCATCACATGGGTCTATCATTCTTGGGGGCACTTTATATTTTGTATTTAAAATTGGGTTAAATTTTTAATGTGGGGTTGCACATGGGAATAATTTAATATTTGGGAAAGCAGTACCAGCCAGCAAATGGGGTCTTCAGTTTGCCAAAATGGTATTAGTCACATATGGTTTTATCGCAGCTTCATTTAATTTGTTTTATGGGAGCTTAAATACAAAATAAAACTTATATAGATGGTATACTTGGTTTGGCTTCCGTTTAGAAATTTAGGAACCGAAGCTCTTATTCGTGAGAAAAGGTTGAAACGCTGGCATAGGATGTGTGGTTACATGCTTGTTCACATGGAGTGCTTGTTGAGTGCTTGATGTTTCAAATGTGTTCATGGAGGACTTTGAAGATGTATTGTAATGTTTATTTTTGAATAATACATGAGTGATGGATGCTTTTAGAGGATATTTTTTTCCCTCTTGAGGATTTTTCTAGGGTATATCTTGTGTCATCTTTGATGGTATGTTGTCTATTCTTTTATATATATATTCTGAATACTTGTTTGCATAGATTTCTCTATTTGGGTTATGTGGAAATCATCTTGGGTGGATGCATATTTCCTTTCACTAAAGGGTATAGTAAAATCATAGTTGAATGGGATTCGTTGAATATAATTCAATGTATAAGGGGATTCAAAGGAATTCATGGATGATTGATAATATTATAAATGTCTCCATCAAAATCATGCAAGGCTTTGTTGGCAACATGTTACAACACGTGTTCAATGAGGGTAATTGTTTGGCCAACTCCCTCACTAACATTTGTGTGACTCTTCATTAGATGTATAGTTGAGAAGATTTATCATCCCTTCCCATGCTTGCAAAGTCATGTCAAGCTAATGATATTATGGTAAGAGGTGGGGTAAAAGCACAAAGTTTTGTCGCACTTTTGGTGAACTAAATAATTCTAAGAAAAATAGTTTCAGGTGAAATAATTTCACC
>VDFB02057768.1:0-16062 GCA_007258455.2 Sequoia sempervirens
ATGTAAGAACATGTCACATATGTCAGATTTTTGCATCAAAAGAATGCCATCCAACCATGCCATTGTAGCCTATTTACAAGGTAAGACCATTTGCCCAATGGGCGCTGGATTTTATTGGGGTAATTAACCCAAATTCTTTTGTAGGACACAAATTTATTATGATTGCCACATATTACTGCATGAGATGGACAAAGGCTATACCTTGCAAGAACAACATGACAGAGGTAGTAATCAAGTTCCTCACCAAATGCATCACAACTAGGTTTGGAGTACCCTTCGCATTGGTATGTGACAATGGCTCTTCCTTCTCTTCTGCTGAGTTCATTTCATGGGCTTATGATCACAAAATTGTCTTAAAATATTCTTTGAACTATTACCCACAAGGAAATGGAGTTGCAGAATCAACCAATAAGAATTTCTTAGGGGTAATTAAAAAATTGTTAGAGAATAATCCTAGGGAATGGCATACCCAGTTGAGATTCGTGTTATGGGCAGATAGAACTAGGATCAAGGCTGCTTTAAAGACTTCACCATTTAAACTAGTGTATGGACAAGTGCCTGCATTCCCTATTCATTTGCAAATACCTATCCTTGAGTTTATGCAAAAATTTTACTCTAATGATGATAGGATTGATGTAAGATTAGCTTCCTTGTTGAAATTAGAAGAGCAGAGGGATGCTGCCTTGCAACAATTCTTTAGACACAAGGTTGTTGTCAAATGTTGGTTTGACAAAAGAGCCAAAATCAAGGCTTTCAGAATATCAGACCTTGTGCTACTATGGGATAAAGCTAGTGAAAAGAAGGACAGTCACCAGAAATTTGATAAGCTCTGGTTAGGTCCCTATCAAATTGCGGAGATCCTAGGAGAAAATGCTTTCCAGCTGAGCAGCTTAATGGGAGAACCTGTTCCATTGCCTGTTAATGGACAATTTCTTAAACATTATTTTGAGTCATGAAGTTTGGTATTCTTGCTGGGTTGTGCATTTATGTAAATAATTGGTTTTTCTGTTTGTAAATAGTTTGTTTGTTTTTAGTGCATTTATGTAAATAATTTTTTATAAATAGTTTATGTAAATAGTTTTAGTTTCTATAAATAGTTTTGTTGCTTGCTTCTTTGTTCTTTCTTTCTGTCCTTTCGTTTCCTTTGTTGTTTGCTATCTGTCTTGTTTTGTTCTTTAGGGTTTCTCTATTCTTTCCATCTTGAAATGGTGGGTTTTTATCTGAAGTATACTTTGGTTATTAGGAGAGAAGTGGTTTAGATATTTTCAGGTTTTCTGGTTGGATGATTTTGTCCTAAATTCATTGTTTTATGCCCATTATCAATAAGAGTTGTGGAAAGTCCTAAAAACAAGGTGCAAAGTAAACAATATTCATTAACTACCTCTGAATATGTCACAAATCATCAAGATTGTCTCCTTTTGTAATGGTATATTTGTCCTAGGGTGATAGTGTTGTAAGATTTGAGAGAAAAATCTGATCCCCCAGATGCTGTTATGAGGTCCATGGTAGTTTTCAACCTAGAAAAGATGTCTGACATTTGACATATTGAGAGAAAATTGAATGAAATATCTGAAACTCCAAGAGAAAAGAAAAGAGAAAAAGAATTATCAAAAAGAAAAGAGGACTCAATATGAATGGGTGATTCCAGTATCTCTACCGGGGCTATGGACACCTGGCTGGCAGTAGAGCAATGCTGTGAGTAAACTAGAGGTATCTCCATCGAGGCTATGGATGCCTGAATGGAAGCAGAGCAATGCCCAGGATATCATTGCACGACAGCTAAAGGGAATCAACTCATGTAGTTCAAATCTTGCACATTATTGTTCAAAAGATGAGGAAAACTTGATAAAAGGATGATGCACCATTAAGCACACACTTAGATTCAAGGGTAGCCAGTGCTGACTTACATTTGAGATTCTAGCTCAACCTTGGTTGTTAAAACTAACCCAACTGGAGTTGTGATGTTCATAAAATAGGAGTTCTGGGTGGCTGTATCCTTCAGTTTCTTGAAAATGTTTAAACCATTTTCCCAGCCGAGTCGCCATTTGTTATGCCTTGCATAACCAACCCATTTTTATTTTGGAACAAAATGGGTCCCCTTTTTTCTTTAATTTTCTTCACCTTTGGTTGTCTGGTTTGGTGTTAGGAGTTATTTTGTTTTCCTCCTAAGTCTGTCTTTTGTTCTGTCTGATTTGGTTCTACTTCAGCCAGAGTTGGGTTTCTTTTTGTTAAAATTGAAGGCATGATGAACAATAGTGTATTTTATATGCTTAGAGGACTAATGGAGGCATTTGTGTTGCAGGATTAAATCATACACCTGATGATATTTCTCAAGGAACTCAGTTGGAAAGCATACCTCAGTCACATTTGGTATAAAAATCTTCTAAGGATAAGGTTGCTGAGACTAGCTCGATGTCTTGTTGATTGGCAATTTGGTTCTATTCATTTGAAATATACCAGTCAGCCAGACATTTCAATCGCCATAAGTTTTTACATATCTCGCCAACCAAAAGAAGTCTCGCCGACTATTGCACACAAGGCTAGTATCGCCAAAAGAATTTGGGTTCGGGGAGAAGTCTTCCCGACAAATAGAAGTCTTGGCAATAGGGGGTAGCGTCAGCATGAAATCTCTCCAACCAAGTGAAGTCTCACTGAAAGGTTTGAGTTCGGCATAAGGGTGTGGCTTCGGGGTAGAGTCTCACCGATAAGGTGGACTCTTGCCGAAATGAAACGGCGTCGGGGAGAGTGGTTTGTGTTCGCTATGAGGTCCTGCTGACAAATGGGGGTATCGGCGAAAGGTTGTGGCTTCTGGGTAAGGTCTCACTGATGGGGTGAGGTCTCACCAAAGTGGGATGATTTTGGGGAGATGTCCTATTGACATGGGGGAGTCCCACAAAAAGATTTGAGTTCAACATGATGTCTGGTTGAGGGGTAAAGTCTTCCTGACAGGGTGGAGTCTCGCTGAAAAATGAAGGCCTCGGCGGGACTTCATGTCTCGCCGAAGGTTATGCCTTTGGTGTAATCTCTTGTCGACCGGTGGACTCTTGCCGATAGTGGTTCACAAGGTTGAGATTAGGGAGACTCCGAGTGAAGGATGAAGTGCTTGATATGAGGTCCTGCCAAGAGAATAAGGTCTCGCCGATAGATATGTGGCTGTGGTAGGACTCCTAGCCGAGGAGTTTGCACTCGACAAGAGGTCCTGCTGACAATGGGGAGTCTTGCCGATAGCGATGGACTTGACAATGAAAGGGGGTTATCGCTATAACTCTTGTTGCCTATCGTAATGTCTAGTCGACTTGCTGGAGTCTCATCGATAGGAGGTTTCATCACTATGAAGTCCTGGTGACCAAGTGGAGTCTCACTGAAGAATGATGCCTTCGGTATAATGTTTTGAGTTTGGGGAGAAGTCCTGTCGATTGCTGGAGGTCTTGGCGAAAGAAGGGTTGCTCAGGGAGAAGTCTTCCCAACTCTCCGGAGTCTCGCCGAAAGGTAGGGGCTTCGCTGTAATGTCTTGCTGACTAGGGAGGGTCTCGCTGACATGGAATGATACTGGTATAACGTCTTGCCGACCGAATGCAATCTCCTTGAAATGAAATGAGCTCACTGAAAGGAGGCATCATCGCTATGATGTTTGGCCGATAGCGGTAGTCTGGGTGACAACTTTATGTTGTGGTATAACTCTTGCACACTTGCTATGACCTTTGACCGATAATGATTTTCTTGTCGATGATTTTTTGTGATATCGATATAACTTTTACATTTGATATGAGGTCTCAGTGATAGTTGTATGCTATGCCGATGCTGCTGTAGAGTATAATCGCATCAGGGAGACATGATAAGTGTCTCACCAACATGCAATTATGTTTGAGTACCATGTAACTACCTTTAAGGATAATCAAAGCATTCATAAAAAGAGGCCTAGAAAACACATCTACTACTTTGTTATCGACACCTTTCTTGTACTTAATTACCAAATTAAACTATTGAAGAAAACCCATCCACCTAAAGTTCCTACTTCGTTGCAGTTTAAACTGTGAGTGCAAGTACTGAAGTGGCTAGTGATCAGTGTGGATTATAGTTTCATTCCCCATTAAGTAGTGTTTCCATTTTTTAACACTCTGAACTAATACATAAAGTTCCTTATCATAAGGAGGATAGTTACTTACTACACCTATAAAGGTTTCAAAGTGATAATAGATTGGTTTACCTCCTTACATTAGCACTGCTCCCATGGAAAACCTAGTCACATCTGTCTCGATCTCGAATGGTTGATGTAAATTTGGTAAAGCCAAAAATAGTGTGGTACTCAAATTTTCCTTCAAATTGTTGAAGGCCTTCTACTATGGACCTCCCCACTGAAAATTTGTCTTCGTATTGGTCAATGCGTACAATGGTGATGGAATGTAGGAGAAGTTTTCAATGAACTTCCTCTAGTCCTAAACTACTCCTAAATAAATTATGACTTTAGTCACTGTACTTGGTTTAGGCCATTTTACAATAACTTCGACCTTTGCAGGGTCTACTTCCAATTGACCATTCCCTATGACTTAGCCTTAGTACACTAAAGATGTCTTAACAAATTCGCATTTAGACATCTTTACAAAAAGTTTTTCTTTTCTCAATACATAAAAAAGTTTCTTTACATGACTTACATGATCTTCTGAAGTTCGACTAAATACAAGAATATTATCTAAATAGACTATGAAAAAATCATCAATAAAAGGAAAAAAGACATCATTCATGAGTCTCATAAATGTAGCAAGTGCATTGCAAAGCCCAAAGGGCATGGCCAACCACTTGAACAGTCCCTGTTTTGTCTTAAATATAGTTTTCCAAATGTCATCTTCTGCAATTCTTATTTGATATCTTCCACACAAGTATAAATTAGTGAAATAAACTACATCATTTAATTGATCAAGTAAATCATCAATAGGACAAAGAGGATACCTGTTCTTTACCATTATCTTGTTTAGGGCTTGATAGTCGATGTATATTCTCCAAGACCCATCCTTCTTTGGAATCAACACAATTGGAGAACCACAAGATGTACTAGGACATATGACTCCTTTTTCAACCAACTCCTGAACTTGCTTTTTGATTTCTTCATTTTGCAAAATTGATAAGCGGTACATGCTGATGTTTGGAAGAGGCACATCTTACTGCAACTGGATTTCATGTTGTATCTCTCTCTTAGGTGGCAACCCCTTTGGCTCAAGAAATAAGTCATCATAAGTAGAAACTATTTGGACCATCTCATTTTTACACTCTAGGTCATACCCCTTAAATGCTTTAGATTTTTCACCCTCTTTGGGTTTTACAAGCATTAATACAAAGTTCTTACTAGAATTGACCAACCTTTTCATTTGTCTAGCATTGAATAGTGCAAGATTAGTCTTAACTTTGTGTGCACGTACAATGTATTCTATCCCATCCTTAAGAAGATGATACTTATTCTCCCCCCTATAAAATATTTCTTTTTTGTCATATAGATAAGGAATCCCTAAGAAAATTCCACAGATATTCAAAGGAACAATATCTACCTCTATGTCATCAACAAAGTTTGCAGTGATAGCAAATCTCAATTTACATTATTTTGTTACCTATAGTTGAGCATCATTACAAACCCATCCAAGCGGATAGACTTTGGATGAGGTGTTGTAGTTAAATTAAGTTTCTTTACCACCTCTTCAGATATTAAGTTGACTTGAGAACCCATATCAAATAGTGTGTCAATCTTAGTGTGCTTAGTTACAACTCGAATATGAAACAATTCATTCCATTGTTTATTAGCTTTAGGAGTAGATACTTTACTTGTACTTGCATTAGAAACATTTGCATCAGAAGGGAGAGTTATACCTTTCCCTTTACCTTGGAACCCAACAACAAAATTCTGTGTTCATCTCCAGAGTCGGATCCAAGATCTTGTTGAATCACTACAACATTCTTTTGCTTGCCTTTATTGCCTTTGTATCTTTTTGGCCTTAACTCTGGATGTAGCTTCCAACACTTCTAATCATCATACCCCTCTTTCTTGCAATGGGAGCATGTGGGCTTATGACCCTCCTTCTTAACTATAGCTGTCTTCTTCCCTTTTCCTTTATATTTGTCTTTGTCTTTACCCTTAGAATTACCCTCATACTTAGATTGAACTTATTTCAAAAATTAGCACTGAAAGTTTTCTTACCCCTTGACTCTAAATGAGTGGCTTGGACTGACACTTCATCCAGATTATTAGGACTCAACATTAGAATAGTATGTCTTAGGTAAGAATGCAAACCACCTATGTACTTAAGTAATGTATCCTGAGTATACAATAGAACATTTAAAGCAATAGCCTATTTTCTAAACTCATGAGTGTAATCTTGGACAGACTGACCCTTACCTTGCCTAAAGGTTTTCCAATTCATTGTTAATTACTGCATATAACCTATAGGATAAAATTGTTTTTTAAGGGCAGCAAAAAAATTCCATCCTAGTCATATTAACCTTACCATGGGGAGCAATTTCTTCCTAAGTCCTACTCTTGGGCTAGGTGAGAGCTGTACCTCCCAACCGATGAGTGGCCAACTAGATCCTAGAAGCATCTTTTTCTAGGCCTTGAATCCTATAGTATACTTCTAGTTGTTGGACTCAATCATCTAACTTTTCGACATTTAATTCTCCACAGTACTTAGGCAATTCAAATTTTACATGTAGTTTAATAATAGGCTTAGACTTTCTCTTGAAAGGATTAATAGTAGTAGAAGTAGAAGAAGGAGAAGAAGGGGGAGATGGAGAAGAGGGAGTAGATGGAGGAGAAGAAATTTTGAAGTTTCTTTCTCTTTGCTCTTTCGATCTTCCTGCTTTTCTTGATTCGAAGAATCTCCCTTTTCATGCTCCTTCTTTTCTGCATAAAGCTCTTCCACCATTGCCTTCATGCCAAGGAAGGCTCACTGAAAAGACTTGTCATCAAGCTCAATACTTTTCCCAACTTTAGTTTCTTCCATCTTTTGCAAAGTCCTTCGTTTTTCGATCTCATGATTGTATTCTTGTAGCTCACCTTCACCTCGCTGTTTCTTGGAACATGTTAGCATCCACTTCTGTAATACTAGTCACACAAAGCTATGATACCAAAATTGATCTAAATTAGGATCTATGATGATTGCTATGAATGCTTAACTATTACAACAATTAATTAAGGCTTTAAAACTAAATTAATATAATTGGAAATGCTTAAAATGAACAAATCATAATAACTGTGATGAATAGAAAAGAGAGAAGAGAAAGAGAATACAAAATAGTTGATAATGGAGTTCACCAATATGGCTATGTATCCAGGCCCCTCTCTAATGGAGTGAACGATCCTTGACTATGCTCCATAAAGAATTATAAGGCAACTGCCAAGTTTACAAGTCTGTCTCTCTACAACGCATCAACATAACATTCCTCTATTGCATAGAAATGAACACTTGAGTATTCAAGATGATTCTCTCCTTAGCTATCACTTGGATATCCAACTTTTCTATTCTCACCCCCTTTTATACAAAAAATTAACCCAATATGGTTTAAAACCATAATATTTAGAAAATATTGCATATCTCCCCTTTACAAGTAAAAATATTAAACAATCCCCCTTATTTACATTAGAAAATATTCATAACTCCTTGAAATTCCTAAAAATCCCTTATAAACCTTTCAAATATTCTTAATATATCTTATAATATCATTAAATTTATATTTTTAAGCCCTTTTTATGGTTATCTTTCTTACACTTAGTCTTCAAAAGGCTTATTTTAAATTAAATTAGGTTGATTGTTTAATTTTAAAGGATTTTCAGGCTTAACTTATATACTTAAAAGACTGAGCCCCTATAAACACTTAAGACCATTGATGGTCTAATGGTGATCATGCATTTTAGGGGCGGAGTGGTTAAAGGTTTGACCCTCACCCATCTTTTCTTATCCTCGAATTTTAAACTCCAACACATCAAAAAATAAACTGCCTCCTTTTTTAATTAGTTCACATTGTGTGGTGGAATGATTGAGCGAGTGTTTAGGAGGTGCGGGGTGCAAGGTTGAACCCCAAAAAATAGAATTTTACCATTGAATGCAATCGTCAATGCTTGAGTCGAGGTGCCACGTGACACATTTCATTCGCTATGGGGTGGACACATGCCGAGACTTGATTGGCTAAAAGGATGCCACGTGTCAATAGAGGAGGAAGCCATTTCACTATATAGACTGACATGTGTTAGATCTTGATTGGTCCATGCCACTGTATGGTGTTGATTGTGCTACCATGTCACCATGCTGATGTCAACATGGTCAACCCATTTTGACTAAAACTTTGACCGACTGTATCTCACACATACAAACTTCATTTTCTATGAAATGAACATCATCAAAATCATGGTGACTAGCTCTTCGTCATGATACTACTTTTGACCATTTTTTAGATGATTTTTTTGTCTTTTTGACTAGCCTCTATACCCGGTTTGACCCCAACTTTGACTAGCCATATTTTGAGCATACAAACTCCTTTTGAGCCTGTTCAAGTTGCATTGGACTCAAATTTCAGAGCTCTTCAACATGGTGCATAATTCTAGAGCAATTGAGACACTTCAATTTTCACTAAACAAGTATCCCCCTAGATCAAATAAGGTACCCATGTCCATATAAAGCTTAACACACAGGAAACAACTAGAGGTCTTGGTTATTGTAATTCAATTAGAAAATACCATTGGCTACTACTCCTTGTCATGTGGTAGTTGTAGTATCATAACATATTCACTACCATCCATGAGGGTATAAAATTGCTTTATGTAATCATACTTTATTTCACAAGGAGCAACATATCATCATCCATTTTTGTATCACCTTTTTCCCTTACACTTGGGGGGAAAGGGGCTAGGTATCCTTTTCCTAGTATGACACTTGTAATTTCCCCTTTTGGCTAGTTGATCACCTTCCATTTATATATAATGAGCAACCTTGGGATGCAGACAACCTACTTTAGGTTGTCTTGCATGTGACATTCTTTTCTTTTATTTCTATGTTATCTTTCACATTACATTTTGGGAGAAACCCCTCTTCATGATGTAGCTTTATTTGGAAACATATGATCAACATAGATATTTCCAAATAAGCTCTCATGTCTCTTTTATTGTTTGGAATTTACCATCTTCTACTTTAAAGTAATTGCTCACAACAAGGTGTTTAGCAATTTATTTAAAGTAGGGAGCATTATGCCTCCCACTCATTACTTGCATAATGACACGACCTTATTCAAAGTGTGGTCTTTTTATTTCATGTGATGTGTATTATTGTTGGTGACATTGGGTTTGATGCCCTTCAAGAGTGTGACCTTTCTTGGCATATGACATTCCTCTTGGTGGTAATGCCATGGATTGCATTCCCTAAGGTGTGAATATTTTATCCCTTGACTATTCCTCTTTTGGTGGTGATATCAAGTGTGATTTTTCTTAAGGTGAGACCTTTTGTGAACTAATAAAAACCCCTTTGACTATCTTAAACTAAATCTTTACCACCAAGCGTAACAAAACTTTCTTGCCAGTGGTGTCTTGTGAGAACCCATGACCGTCTTGTGTGGTACCTTATCAAAGTTATCAGAAAGTATAATTTTTGCTATGGTTGATGCATGGGAGCTTATAGACCTGGCATGAATTTCCTATTTTCCACCTATTTTGTTAGTTTACACCTTGTAGACCTAGTATGTGTCTCTCACCCTATAGCCTTGGGGCTCACCTAGTGTATATCAAACTATATTAGCCCTTGTGAGAATATTTTTGGACCAATAGCTTAGGCTTGATCCATACCTTTTGGAAAAATATTCAAAGCTTGATCTACCCTTTTTCCTCTTTGCATTAATTTTGTCATTGTATGTTACTGTATCTTGTCTTGTTGCACATATCTTATATATCTTGTGTGTCCCTTTGTCCTTATGTTGGTTTTCCATGGGATTTTAGATCCTAGGGGCTTGGCCAACTCCTTGATCATTTTTCATCCTATCTCTTCAACATTTGTACACTTGGACCCTTGTTGACATATATTTCTCTACTTTAGTATGAGTCTAGGCATTAGTTCATACTCTCACTAAAGTGGGGGCTAAATGTAGTGTAGAAAATTGTATACCTTTACAATTTCACACTATATTTTGGTCCCTTAATTTATTGGACTTAATTAAGCCTCTAATTGATCCCATAATATCCTAAAACTATCCATTTCATAGCCCATTTGTACCACTTTTAATAAATTGAAAACATTAAACAAATGCATTCATCTAATACTTTTCCCCTGACACTAAATTTTAGAAAATAGGGTTGGGACTCATTCGCCATAATGGGACTAGGACCCATTCACCCAATACGGGAAGTGTCTTGCTACTCTGTTCCCTCCAAATTTGGATATGTTGGTGGTGGCATCATAATATTTGAATTTCCACTTGCAAAGGTTAGTTATTGGGATCTAATTTTTGAGAAATTAAATAAACACCTATAAATACAATCTTTTATCATTTGAAATCTAAGGATCAAGAAGTAATTTCATGAGAGAAAATATTATTATCAAGAGCATTAAAGATCATATTTATTAGCCATCTACAACATCAATCAAGAACATATTATCATGTCAAATTTTATGCATATTCATGTCATGTCTTGGAGCTAACATTGTGATGTAGGTTTCAAGCATTCAAGCAAACACTCAAGCATCAGATCAATCAATCAATCAAGCCAACTCATGCAAGATCCAAACCTTATAGTGATGTATTAGACTTTAGTCCTATAAGGATAGCTATTAAGGGTTTGGTCAGTTGTAACAAGTTTTCTTCATTCATCTGTTCCTTCTATTTGTCTAAGGCAAACCCCAATTCACCCAAAAAAAATTTCTTCTCTTTGTATGTACAAATTTACAGGTGAAGAAGGAAGGAAAGTTGAGCAAAGGAGAAATTTTGCAAAGTTTCATTTGTTGTCAAGTCACAGAAACTTAAATTTAAAATTTATTTCTAGTTTTTTTATAGTGAAACTAGGAGCAAACAAAGGCTAAGATCTTGCACTAGAGGACCCCAGAAGTTAAGAAAAACCCCTATACAAAGACCCATTCACCCTTGGGTGAATTAGTCATTGTAGGCACCTCAAAACCCACTTTTCTAGGTAGGTTTTCCATTCTCTACACTTCCCAAATATGTCTGCAAACTATCATTTCCATTTTTGTTATCATAGAATTCTGCATTTTAGGTTTTAGGAAATATAATCCACTTTATTAATGAATTTTAAATCATCTCCCAATATTGTAAATCACTCATTTCTATCATAAGAAAATAATAGATTTCTGAAATAGGTTTGGCTTACCTCAAGGTTGAAAGTCAACCCTATCCCTTGGAGATCTCTTTTTCTAATGAAATTAGGGAAAGTTTGATGTGTTTGAACCTTTGGATCATGTACCTTTTAATCATTCCATATTGAACACACACTTTACCTTTTTGTATGTTTCAGAACTTTCCTATTGTCCTAAGGAACTAAGATCCAAGGTTGGATTGGCTCACCTCTAGCTTGAAAGTCAATCTTAACCCCTTGTGATCTATTTCCTAATGAAATATTAGAGAAAGACACCTAGATCCTATTGTTCTAAGCACTTGGGCATATGATCCCTTTTTCTTTATTTCACTTCTTACACTTTGCATACACTGAAAAATGTCCCAATCAATATCATACATTTAAAATAGATTTATTAACATCATTTCCTCTTTAACCCATCCTCTTTTCACTTAATTAATTTAACTATCCTAGCTAATTAATTAATTGCATCATTTTCATCTATTGGCCTAATTAATTTAATCAAGTTAATCCATCTCTTTTCACACTAACACTTCGTCTAATTAAATTAAATAAATCAAAATATTTAATTTAATATCCTAAGTCATCTTATTTAATTAAATAACCCTAAGTTATTTAACTAAATATCATTTCATCTCTCCCCCATTTATTAAATCATCTAATTTAATAAATATCACTTTATACCTCCAAATCCCCTAATTGCATAAATTAAATCTTATTTGATTAACAACTAAACTAATTTTCCTCTAAGCAAAGGGAATATTCCTATGGAATATTCCTTATCCCCCTTTTTGCACAATTAAAAATTTGTTTTAATTTATAAATTATCTTTTTTCCTCACCCAAAAGGAATATTTCAAGGAATATTCTCTCTCCTCCAATAAACCCACTTGGCTTCTTGAACAAGCTAAACCTTTGATCTTTTGAACAAGTTACCTTTGACTTGTGTAAGTAGGTTAAAAGTGTGTTTGTTTGAGGCAAGTGTGAGCCTTTGATTAAAACCCATCATGCATTCTCATTCGTTGATGAGAATCCATGATCCATGCCTCTCATCCCTTTCATCTTGAACCATTGATTAATATTTTTGATTTTAAACATTGATTCCTCGTTTTCTCTCCTATAAATAGATCACTATTTGGAGACAAATGGATCCATATTTTTCAATTGCAAACTTATGCTGTTGAAACTCATACATCCATCTTTTAGAGCAAAGTCATGCTGTTGAATTCACTTGCATCCATACACTCATATTTACTCACTTTTTAGCTTATATTAGTTAATTTTAATTGTATCATAGCTTAGAGCATCCATTAATGGCTTCCATGCATCCATCTTAGCTTGTTTATAAATTAGGGTTTTGAATATTTTAGCTTAGAATTAGCTTAGCATTTGTATATCTTCATCATTTAGCATAAAATCATGTTTAATTAGCTTGCATCATGCTAATTTAGCTTTAAATCATGTTTTCATACACATCTCATAGTGGTTGTATCAGTTTTCTTCAATAAAACTAATTGGAACAAGCTCATTTACCCATGGATTGAGAAAGGGTCATCATTTCACATCAACACGACACCAATCCCACAACGGGATAAGTTTCAGATGGATTAGAGTAGATGTTTTGAAAGCTTTCATATTTTAGTATGTTAGGTTTTGATAAAATGTTTAGTTTCAATTTCATTTAAATGTTCTTGTTGAAATTCAAGTATTATTGGCTCCATTATGTTTTGATTCTTCATGGATCAAGCGTAATCCAGCCAATATTGGCATCCTCACATCACACACTCAATACACCTTTTAGATCATCGAACAACTAATCCTCTATCTCACCAGGGCCAACGTTAAATTACACCATACATTTGACAATGGCCTCTTCAATTGTTTCCTTATCTGCATCATTGGTTTTTAGATACATTTCAATTGTATCCTTCAGAATTTCAATTTCTTCTATAGCACTGAATAGTGCATCAAGCTTCATGGGACTATGCTCATAGATCAGAGGGGTCTCCTCTTTCTTCTTTCCCTTTTCTGTATCAGTCTCTTTCTGAGAGACTTTTGATTTCATTTTTGGACTAATTGATTTTCTTTCTCTTCCTCTTCTTATTATTTTGAATAACTAACACTTGTTTCTTTTTCTTTCTTTCTTCTCTTTGGAGCCTTTTGTTGATTGGGAAGGTTGGATGTGTCTATCTTCTATTAAACCACCTATTGGTTTTATTTTAGAGGGCTTTATAATAGCAAGTGTGGAGGTGGAGGTCCTGCTAGACCTTCTTGATCTCTTTGGAGTCTGTGGAGGAGAAGATGCACCTTTGGATTTCTTCACAGAGTCCTTAGGGGTACCAAACTCCCTTTTCAACTCAGCTTTCATCTTTTCAACATTTTCTTCAATATCCTTCTTTTTCTTTTCCATGTTATCATTACTTTATTTCTCTTCATAAGTACCAAACCTTCCTATTGTTGGATCTCTAGGTTTTCTCAACACAATCTTTGTAATATCAATGCATTCAGACTCATCTACCTCATAAGGAAACTTTAGAACCCAAACAGTTCTAGGTTCAAATGATTCCATGTAGTAGTAACCTCTACTAACCATAAATGTTAAATCATTCTTATACTTATCCACAAATTTACTTGGAATTATTTCTCTCTCTTGCATCCAAGCTTGAAATGGTTTAAAGAATCCCCACAACACCAAATCACAAGACTCTTTACCAGGAAATCTCCTCAAATGATATCTAATTTGAATAGCTACAAGAATATTATCTAGCCATACAACATTCTTCACTCTGGGAAAGCCATTAAGAAAGTAAAACATTAAGAAAATGATAAGAGTACCATATCAGAGAGGGTATTTTGACTCTTTTGTCTTCTATAAATTTCCCAACAACTGTAATCTCAAGAGCTCAGAAAGATCAAATTCTTTTCCTTCTTTCACCATTTGATATGTCATGTGTATCATGGTGGAAGTGAATTTTTTTTCTTTTTTTGTGTAAAATATCTTGTAACCAATCATCATTGTAGCATATTTGACTGTCAAATCTTCAATTTCTTCCACTATTAGGGAACTCTTGTCAAACTTGGCTCCAGTAAGCTTCATCACCACTTCATTCTTTATCTCCTTCAATGTCGAGATAGGTCCTGTGGAGATCAAACTAGTAACAACCATAATTGCTTCTTTGGTTATCATATGCGACATGTCCAACCACACGAATTTATCATGTATCCTACTTAGAACATACTTCACCCATTCATCCTCAAAATAGAAATTAGAAAATTCTATCCACACATCCAAAATTTTCTCCATCAAGTTGGCATACTCTAGTTTCAACTCAAAATCATCTCCAGTTACCACTTTTTCCCTAAAATCTACCATTTTCAAATGATCATATTCATCCATCATCAAATGAATGTAAATTCACACATCTTTTGTGTGCAACACCTTTGAAGAAACCTTCGAGAATGCCGCTTCTTTATCTGTATCCATTGATTTGAATAGACACTTCTTAAACTTAGGTCTTGGTCTCTTAAGAACATCAATAACTTGAGGAGTAAACCTTATGAACTTTTCTGAGCTAGGGTTTGCAAGAAATTATAAATACCTCATGGAATTTTTTTGGTAGGATTTCATTTAAAACTTCAGATCTTTTTTTTTCTACTCTCTTATTCAAATTATCGAACATAAATTTATTTTAGAATGTGCAAAATGAAATTATCTATGTCCTAAAGAGCACATTAAATGTAGTAGTGAAAAGTTATGTCAATACTATCAAGCCTTCATCTCCTTCTTTACCTCAACCAAATCAATTTTCTTTTATGAAATGGAGTGTTTCACATTCTTTCCTTTGCAAAAATTAGCTATGTGTCTTGGTTTCTTGCATTTATAGGATGTGGCACTTTGTTGCATAGTAAACTTACTTCTTTCCATTTTAGATTTACATTGAGAATCCTTATGCGCAAACCCATTACATGTGTAATAGTAACCAGGGAATGATTGAGGCATCATACCATTATTGCAACTATTCATTATTTGTCTTCTTCAGTCACTATCCTTATGACCAAATCTATTGCATGTATAGCATTGACTGAAAAATGATTGAAAATTATGGTTTATCCTACTTCTACATTCTACAACTCTATGTCCAAATTTATTGCAATAATAATAGTGAATGTTAAAATATGGGTACCTTTGTATAGTTGGTTGCCTGATAATAGATATATTGAACTTTTTTTTCTAGTACCAGACATGTTTTATATTTCTCTTCTTATCTCGATTCTTCCTTTGTTCATTATTGTCCTTTTCAACATTATTTGGAATCTAATTTTCCTTTGAGCTTTCTCCTTTTTTAAACCCTAATCCTTCTTTGTATCTAGAAGCCTTTTGACTTGCAAGCATATCATGAAGCAAGGTGGAGCTCTTCTTGAATTTTTCCTCTTGAATCTTTGATTTCTCTAGATCTTTCCTTAGATACACAATCTATTCTTCAAGCTTTGAGAATTCTATAGACTTGTCTTTCAAATTGGCATTCAAGCAATCTTCAACTCTTTTTAATTCTTCAATGTTCACTTTCAAATTAGTGATTGTCAAATTTGATTATTTAAGTTGCTGATTTGTTCTTTGATTTTCTCTTTAAATTTCTTGACTTGATTCCTCAGCTTCTTGATACACTCATCTGCTTCCTTATGAGTTTCTTTCAAATCTTTATTTTCACATTTTTCTTTATCCAAGTCATC
>VDFB02057769.1:0-28354 GCA_007258455.2 Sequoia sempervirens
TGAGTTTAGTTTGTTTGTATGGCTTTGTATGAATACCACATTGTTTTGTGTGTGGATTTGGTTTCAAAACTCTGTTTCTTCTATTTTTAGTGGTGACATAACTCTAAAATTTGACTTTTGTGCATAACAGGTTAGTGGAAAAATTGATAGCTCTGAAGGGTTTAGAGGCTCGATTGAGATAGATACACGGATATTTGGATCTTGTTGTTGATGGGAGGCTTCCACTTAACCATGAAATTTTTTACCATCTACAGGTATGCAAAATTTTCTCTACTTACATTCATTTTTTATCATAAATGTTGTAAATTATATTAATGCTTCAAACTTAAGATTCATTTCATTTTTATAATGATCAAAATGTTATACTTTGCTATACATTCAAACATTCTCTTTCCCCCTACCCTTTTCTCTCCCCCCCCTCCTTTTAAGAATTTTATTTTCATAAAAGATTCACATTTTTGTCGCATTTACACAAATTTATCTTAAGCGCTAGGAGTGAATAAAGATATGTAAAAAGTGATGGACTATGTCTAAACAACAAATTTCCATCTTATAGCTAATTAAATCCTTAATATTTGAATAGTTTAGAGCTCGAATAATGCTTGTATATGCATGTGTAGCAATAAAGGAGCCTATGTGAAGATTAAAATTTAAAACATCACTTTGGTATTTTTCCTTATGCAGTGAAATGATATTTTGAGTAATACAAACCTACACACACATTGATATTTTTCAGCATTGCATTGAGGAATTTTTTCTCTTATACCTACCGGCTAGAAATGGAGGTATATAATATTGGTTTCTAGGTTTTTTTACGAAGTAGTTAATTTCACAGAGGAAGACTAAAATCTTCTTAATGTCTGTCGGTGTGAAAGCATATGAATCACTTGTTGAAGGCACCATTTTGTATTCATCCAAAAACGGTTTGTTCTTTTTTTATGTTTCTTGCATGTGTTTTTTTTAGGCTCTAGAGATGTAGCTCGACTCTTTCCTTTGCACTTTTCATCTATTTTGATGATTACAATAGATTGTCCTCATAATTTTTCATGTAGATATGTTTGTAACCTTATTTTCTACCAATCAATTTGCAAACCAGTCACATATTAAGGACCATTTCACTAACTTGTTGTCATCCATTACTTCATATGTTGCAGGTTGTGTCTGTGTGCCAATAAATCCTGATGATTGTGAGAACTTTAATCCTACAAGTGTACCCAATCTTTCTCAAGTAAAAGTCTTACCTTATTTTATAGTACTTTAAATGGTTAATTGAAGGTGCTTCTTTAGATCTGAGATAGTTGAACCCTTGGATTAAAATATGGTATTATATGGGTAGTATAATGATAAAACTGAGGTCCATTGAACATAAATTACAAACATAATTTATAGGACTATGAATAGTGTTACAATTATAATTATTTCTCCTTTACCTACCTCTGCATTAATGAAAAAGATAGCAGATATTGGAAGTTCATTACATGTCTCATGTATGTGTTAGTATTTTAATTTTGTTTAAGTTGTTCAAGAGCTTGATTAGGTCAAGAATATGTTCTAAAGCTATGTTCTCTTGACACTGCTCAACATTTTCCCTACACATTTTCTCTTCAATCCAGACAAGCTTAACTCCTTTCCTTGTTAGGCCTTGGTTGTTCTCAAGTGTAATGCTTTTTCTATGCATCTTGCAGTCTGTATGTATGATCAATCATCTCTTATGAAGCATGGATAACCTTTCATGGAATTGTTGTTGTAATTAGACAATTGCCATTGTGAGAATAATCATTTAATTTGTACGGCAGTAAGTCTTTTTCATATTATTTGACTTGGTATTATAAACTTGTCTTTTCAAGATTCTCTAGGGGGAACAACAGAACTGTGATGATAGGTAGAGTTGTACAACACCATAAATCATTTGGCATTATCAATATATTGCTTATAGAATACTCTGTGCAAGTAAAATAGAATGTGAAATGACAATTAGTCTCGAATTCAAATTTGAATATAAGTACATTATACACAAGAAGATGGTATCTATTTTATGTTTTAAAGAAACCAAAAATAAGAAAATTAATAGGTTGCATTTGCTTACTTTCTCTTAGACACTTGTTTAATCGGCGAGACCCTCAGAATGTCTTGCTGATAACCAACAGTGTTCAAAACTTCTGAAGAGGTCACATCAGTGTGACATTGGATCTGTCTTTCCAATGGAAGTCATTGGAAAGACATGGACTATCAGAGTGAGTTTTCTATCCTATGTTGATGATTGATCTCTCACCGATGGGTTGGCTTTAGTGGTCATCGCCATGAGTCTCCATGATGACATGGTGTAGGTCTATTTAAAACTCCTGAAGAGGTCAGATCAATGTGACATTGGATCTGTCTTATCAACGTAAGTCATCAACAAGACATGGACTATCAGAGTGAGTTTTCTATCCTATGTCAATGATTGATCTCTCACCGATGCGTTGGCTTTGGTGGTCATCACCAAGAGTCTCTGCGATGACATGGTGTAGGTCTATTTAAAACTCCTGAAGAGGTCAGATCATTGTGACATTGGATTTGTCTTGCCGACGGAAGTCATCGGCAAGACATGGACTATCAGAGTGAGTTTTATATCCTGTGCCAATGATTGATCTCTCACCGATGGGTTGGCTTCCGTGGTCATCGCCAAGAGTCTCTGTGATGGTACATTTCAATGAATATTTAAAAAATAAAATTGCATTTTTTCATCGCAATTTCAATGAAGGCCACCGATGAATCACTGAAAAGGTCCCACGAATTTGCTATAGCTGCGACAAAGGCTTCATCGTAACTCCTTTCCCATTTCGTCTAAATGGCAATGAACTTCTGGTGTTGTTTCGACGCTTTAGAAGAGCCATTGCAATTGCATTTTGGTTGTAATTCGTCAGTGGATACACAAATTTTTTGTTGATATTCTGATGAACATCTGAGTAATTTTATGATGCTGACAACCAACGAATCTATGTCATTATTTCAACATTTAATTCATCGTGGGAATTTTGATGAAAAAATAGCAATGAAATTTTTTTCGTCAAATCATCGATTTTCCAACAAATGTTTGTCGAACGACCAATGAACGTTTGTCAAAAAATGGAGTCAAATTCAGTAGTAGCTTCCTATCATACCTCATCATGGTCACCATGATCCTTCATCTCATGGTGCACTTTGACTGGTAAACATAGGGGCATATCTTGATCTTTTATTTGTTTATGTCTTCTTGGTTGTCCCACGTAGTATCCACCAAGATCCTTGTGGTCTTTTGTTACACTGGGCATCCTTTGTGCTTGTGGTTATCCTAATGCTTGGCCTGACCAAATTCATTATGACTTTGTGGTGTTGGGATAGCCTCCTTGTCTGTTGTGTTTTTTTTATGCATTAGACACTAACTTCCCCTGGTTCCTCATACCTTGGCATATTGTGTCTTATGCTATAGAAAAATTCAGTGCTATGAATTGGAAAAATAGCATTAGGATTTCATTTCATTTCTCATCCTATTGCATTGCATTTATCCTCCATCCATCCTTCCCCTAGCCTATGATTAGTGATTGTGGTTGTGCAAACACTCCTCATTTTCCTTCTTTTTCTTCTCAAGATATTTATGGTCTTTGAAAGGCGCAATATCATACCCATCATTTCTCATCTTGATATGCGGTACATTATTACACCCATCTTTTGTGTAGGTTGCATTCATCATTATGCCGATAGTACCAAGGTCATCTCTATTGTCAAATCCCTAGTCTATGACATGCAAAACGAGAAAAGAAAATGAGATTGATACATAACTATAAGGAAAATCATGGCCGTCATAGAAATGGGTGAGTCCAATCATTCATTAATCTTGATCGATGTCATATTAAACATAGAAAGTACAATTTCATCCCATGTCTCATTTTGCATAGTCATGTTCATTTTAAGTTGTTTAGATTGACCTTAATTGGTTATTCTAAGCATCTTAAGTTCATTGCATCTCATTTCATCTCATGTTCATTTAGTACAGTCATTTTCATCTTAAGATGCTAAGATAATATAGATTTGTTATTCTCAACATCTTAGGTTCATTTCATCTCGCTTTGTATTTTGCATTATCATGTTCATTTTAGTTTGTTTAGATTAATCTAATTGGTTATTCTAAGAATCTTAAGGTCATTACATTATCGCTTCATTGCATTATCCTTTTAGGTTATTTGGAGTTGTTATTCCAAACATATTAGTCCATCCTATTTCATACATTGCATTATGTTGCATTCATTTCATTCATCCATGACATTATTACATATGTAAACCTCACATTTTTCATTCATTATATCATATTGCATTTTCATATCATAATCAAATCATAATAATATGCCTGGAAAAATTTCCCACTAAAATTAAAGGAAAATTCATTACACAGTATACATATACATCGCCACCTAAATCACAAATCATTAGTCTCATGTCCATAGCATATAAAATCATAAATCATCCATCACATCCTGCATCACAAAGCATTAGGTATAATGCATTTTGTCCATGTCATCTACATAGGCATAAACACAAAATATCATAAATGTATGCATATATCATAATCATCCATAATAAATCACATACAAATGTACATAAATAAACATCACATAACCATCACATATCATATAAATATCTAAATATCATAAACCATAATAAAGTCCATCACAAAGTCCATAATGAGTCCATCATAAAAGCATAAACACATGTCCATCAATAATCATCAAATAAAATATAGGTACATAGCTATGATCAAATGCAGAGACTACATCAATGAATGAAATAAACCATGTCTCATCTGCGCTGTGGAATCTGTAGCCCCTATATGTTGAATATCCAAGATACTGAGAGGGGGGATGAATCAATATCTTCTTAAATTTTTTGATCAGGTACCATCCAATTATTCCAATGCATACAACAACAAATATAAGTAAAATCACTAACAAAACATGAAATCATAGAACACATGAACACCGTGATTTTTATGTGGAAAACCTAAAATGGGAAAAATCGCGATGAGTGTTAGCTCACAATATAGTATAACCAGTTATAAGATATTACGAAAATGGGGTGGCTCACTACCAGGACTCACTGTCCAAATACAAAGGCTCACTTCCTATAGAATTACAATGACAAAATGGTTTACATTCAGAAATGAATTGATAAAGTACACCTAGTGAGTGCAGATTCAGTTCCAATGAAGCTCAGTAAACTAACTTGACACTCGTCATATTCTCTCTTCTTCACATTCACATTCATAATACAATCATCTCTTATTCAATCTTCAAAAACTATCCAATATATATATCTGATCTCTCTGCAAGCATCAATTAGGTCAACCTAATTAGATGCACTTCTTATTCACCAAAAATACCAACTATCAACTACAAGCTTTCACAAAATCTTTCCAAAAAGCAATTCAAGCACCCAACATGCTACATCTTGTCGACATGGACCTAAGATAGGTTTCCCATAAATCCGCATAATAAGAATTAATTCACCATTGCACAACCCATCCATTAGGTCGGCCAAGGATAGACCTAATAGCAAAATTACAATCAATAGAGTAATACTGATGCACCGTATGATCATCTAAATACGTGAGATCTTGAATGTACGTGCTTCCAGAATCCATAAATCATTTCTCAAAACTGTATGCAATAATAATCACCAACAAACAACTGTGGACCAAAATATCAGAGGATATACCAAAAATACCAGAGAATGTAAGCATTATACTAGTTCAGATACTAGACTAGAATACCAGAACAAACTCAAACTTGATCTTGCAATTGCAACTCATATATTATGGTGACATCAATGACAACATAAACCAACAAAATGAGATGTTCTTAATTTTTCCAACAATCTCTCCCTTTTTCATTGATGGCAACATGTGCCAAAGAAGAATATTTACAAAACTCCTTATTTACAACACTTCTCCCCCTAACACCAATATTTCACCATTCTTCACTCCCCCTTTGACATCAAGGACAAAGGGTGTCCCAAAAACTAAAATTGAATTATGAAAACAAAGAAAAAAAAGAAACATGCATTAATCAAAGGATGGTGAGCCTTGAAGCTCCTTAAGAATACCTTCCCAAAATAATTTACCATTCTCCCAACTATCCTTTGCAGGAATCAACATCATGTTCAGGAATTCCAACTCTACCAGAGTTTCTTCTGCACCATCTAAATTAGTAGGAGTCAAATTTATCTTCTCAAGTTTTTTTGTGCCTACCAAGGCCTTGCCAACCGAAGTTTATTCCACTCTTATAATGTCACTTAACTGATCAAATTTTATGATAGTCTCTTCTTTCTACTTCTATAAAACAAAGAATTTATCTTTATGCACAGTGATGGCATTCCAGGTTGATTTGTCTCTGTCTTTGTATATACTATAAGTATCAGAGACAGTAGTCAACTAGGACTCAATGGAGTCATTAACAACCTTAATGTTCTGGGTGGCATCCAGCCACTTCAAGCAATAAGCAAGAACAACATTTTCTTCTGACTCACAGATCTTCACAGCTTCCAAATTCTTTTCAACATTTGAGTGTGCAAGAGCACACTTGTCATGTAATGCAAGTAGCCTCTTCTCTACTAATTTCTCCTCAACTTCTTGTTTTGTATTTTCTCCAAGCCCGGAGGTATACTCCTTGAAATAATCCAACAAAAATCTCAAATTTTCAATAGGAGCAAGGGATGCATCAATAGATGCACCAAGTGTGACCTCCTGCAATGCCTTAAGAGCATCTTCTATGAGTTATGTTCCTTTCTGATGAGTTTCAAGAATCTCCTTCCTTTCAGATGCCTACAATACATCTCCTAACACCACTTTATGAACCAGAGACATCTTCTCCAATCTACAAACCCTTCAATCATAAGAAGTTGTAGAAGCTCCTAAGGAATTATTGGCTGAAATCTAATTTGCTTGGACAACAAGACTTTCAAAGCATCATTATCGAAGGACAATTCTCCGGGATGCTTAAGAGATTTTACAAAAAAAAAATTTACTTTCTTCATTTTTCCTAGAAGATTCCTCGTTTTCTTTTCTTCCTTTCCCTTTTCCTTCTCTTCTTCCTTCTTTTCTTCCTTTTTATTTTCATCTTTATCTTTATCCCTATTGTCTTCTTCATCATTTCCATATTTTCCATTTTCATTTTGCTCTTCTTCTGGATTATCTTTTTCTTCTTCTTCACTGCGTTTTCCCTCTTTAGTATTACCCTTTTCATCATTTCCTTTTTCACCTTCAATGTGCTCTGGAGGAATATCATCATATTTTTTACCTACTCAACTTCACCTTCATTTTGCTTCTCAATTTTCAGAGGATTAATTTCACCACAGGCATCATTTTCAACATCAAAGTCTTTAGAAATATCTGCATCACTTGTATCAAGAGGAGTATCTATAATGCCCACATTTTTTATTCTCTAAACAAAACCTAATAATCCACAATGAATTTTACTAATTTTGCAAATAATTTTTTTTGTTTACTTAATTGAGAAAAATGACACATTTCACTACTTACAGATATAGTCAATGATCACAATAGTTAGAAGCAAAGATAAAAAGGATTCACTTTTTTTTGTAAAAGATTATACTTACTTTGGGTTGGCTTAACGTACCTCTTACATTCCATTGTGTCCAAAAATTCCTCACTCCCAATACATACACCTACAAGGTCCACATGACTTGGTACACACATAAGATCAAAGGTAGTTAGCACATGATTACCAAGACAAATGATATAAATCAATTATAGATTACAATATTGGGAAAAAACAATAACAAGTCACCTTGAAGATTCAAAAGAACAGTCCTAGGGGCCCGACCTAATGCCTCAGGGGCTCATTGCTTGATGGCCTTGCCTACGTATTTACTTCGCAAAGGCATCATAGTTCGCCCAACTTGAGTTCTCCCAACTAATTTTATTGACCAACAATAACACAAAACACTAAAGTAAGCTAAGCTCAATTCTTTACTCAAACACAACACATGACCCATAAAAAAAACACATACTAGAGGAGTGGGTATGCAACCCTTTCTAGGGTTCATTACCCCAGACAGTTTCACAAGCGGCTACTACCCACTTAGGTGAAGCCGGAGACTTGAAGACCTAGGTAAGGATATGCTTGCAAATATATAGCCTACTTAAATATTTATTCATACTTGCACAAGAAAGGTCACAAGGCATAACCGTATCCCCTTGTAGATATCAAATCTTTGTCACTAGTCAAATACTACTCAATAAACTAATACTTTAAACTTGACCATCGAATGATATCAAATTATAATTTACAAATTTGATTATTAATATACAAAAATATTTCAAGGGACATTCAAAAGAGAATCAACAATATAATGTCAACATTTGAATTATATGTTGGAATCCATTTATAATCATAATCAAGACAATGATCTATTTTTCCTTATTATGACCGACATTCCATTTAGTTGACGGCTTGAACTAAGACATCCTTTACCATTCCTTAATCCCTACTCACTAATATTCCCTTAAACATATCAAATCAACATCTTTAGAATACATGTGTAGATAATAAATTGAACCATCATAATATATGCAATTAATAAAATTTAGTCTTAAAGCTATCTAAAATAATAGTCCATCAATTATAATACCCACATTAACAATTGCAACATTTGAATAAATATTAATTCAAAGATAGTTTAATTAGTATAAGTATATCAAACAATACTAATGGATATAAGCTAGGTTTATTTCAAATCATAACCAAAATGATACATTTTCTAACCCATTCAAATCATAACCAAAACAATACATTTTCTAACACAAAATATTTGAATATCACCTAGGCCTATTTATAAAAGAAAGAGAATGAATAACTAATAATACATTGACTTAAATTTAATAACAATATCCACTACGTCCACATAAAGAAGAACCTAAAATGAACTTTATTTTATCAAAATATTCCTCAGCTAAGTATTTCTAAAAGTCACAAGTGAAATCCTCTTAATTTTAATATATTAATATCCCCTTAACCTTAATAAAGTTAAACCCAAATAAATAAATAAAAATCCATCAACTATATAAAATGTATTTATTAATTAAATTATCTACTAATCCATTTTATTTATTTAATTTTACCTATATTTAAATATATGAATAATGAATACTATATAAAATGAATGTCCTTATTTATTCATATAGATTAAATCTATTTATTTCTTTTCTTTCTTTTTCTTAGAAAACTAATCTACCTAAGTTAATATAATTTCCCCTTCTTCACAAGAAAGCAGGAAACATTTCTTTATTTTATTATTTTATT
The DNA here is from genome assembly GCA_007258455.2 of Sequoia sempervirens. Classification (NCBI taxonomy): domain Eukaryota; kingdom Viridiplantae; phylum Streptophyta; class Pinopsida; order Cupressales; family Cupressaceae; genus Sequoia; species Sequoia sempervirens. Next base: position 9,336 of record VDFB02057769.1, read on the forward strand.
CTTAAAATGATTAAAAGATAAAGGGACTCTTTTTTCTGAGAGGCTCTCTTGGGTCCCTTTATAATGGATAAGGAATGCAAACATGAGAAGAATAAAAAGAATTTAAAATAGTTAAAAGGGAAGTAAATAATTCTAACAGCAATAATTGATGTTGTTTTTGGAAATAGACCTAAACATTATTCAATAATAATGATATTGCTGGAAATCTTAACAGCTATTTAAATTGTTAAAGAGATTTTGACATAGCTGGAAATCTTAACAGCTATTTAAACTGTTAAAGAGATTTATATTGCATTTATCTGAAAACAACAATCTCCAAAATGTTCATTAAATTGTGTTTCTTAAGACTTGATTGCTAGTTATTTGATCTTTGTTTTCTTTTTTTATATCTTTGATTATCGACCCTAAAAGACGGGGACATTTTTTTACGGCTCAGTTATTACATGTACATTTCTTTTGAGTAAATTTTGAAGTCAGTTTATAAGATTTACTTTGAAAGTTTTCTAATTGCTGACTGTAAAATTAAGCATCTTTCTGATTTTTTTATAATATGGCAAAGGAACCCTTGGTATTTTTATGGGAAGACCAAAATGTAAATATGAATAATGAAACAATGGAGAGTATTAGATAATCACACATTTACAAATCTAGAGGTACTAAATACCAGAGTTTGCAATGGATTATTTTAAGTTTAATCTCACTAGTGATACCAATTTAGGATGTACTACAATACTGCATCCTTTCTTATATTTTTACTAATGTTTTGACTAGTGATAGATAGCACTAACAATCCACAAATTTTTTTCTCAGTAAATATTAATGTAAAGAAAATAGTCAAAAGAATCCTAATTCCATTCTATGGTATATAATTTTGCTTCCTATTAAAGGTCACGACTCTCTCTAATTGTCTCTTAAAAAAATTCATCAACTAATATTTTAAGGTCATGACACTCCATTGCACTAAATCAGCAATAAATCTATCAACAAACATATAGTTCTAGCACTTCTTGCTGCAGTGGATATTTTCTTAGTCAATGTCATAACTAGACTATGGATCTGTGTGTTTATTTAATTTGAATCTGCCCATTGAAACTTACAACATAGCTAGACTCTATTGTTCCTTAACAACAACTTTGTATTCATGAGAATAAATAAAGGTGTGGCTTGAGAGAAATTACTGTTACCTGGCATAAATCAGTCATATGGCATCACAACCCTTTCCAAGGACCTTACAGGCATCCCAACATCCCTCCGTGCAAAAACAAAATGTGGCAGCGCAGATCAGGAACGAGGTTCTCAAGAAATCTGTTCTCATGGGCTTTGGAAGAATCCTTTCTGCCTGTGCGAGAATTGGGCTTTGGATGATGGTATAAACATCTATCAAAACATATTTGGAATTGGATTCCTCTTTTCTTTTCTTTTTTTTATCAGATATTGTGGTTGCAAACTCCACTTCAGCCACATAGCTTTCACAAAAACTTCGGCACAAAACTCAATAATGAGGAATTTATGCACAAATTCTCTCTTGAATGATTTCAATTCTAAGATATACACTTAACTACGTAAGGTGAAAGATATACACTTAACTACGTAAGGTGAAGGATGCCGTATTGTTAAAACCTAAATGTGCTCATTATTAGAATCTTGACGAAATTTTTTGATTTTTTTAAAAGAAACAAAAACATACTCTAAAACCATCTATTTTTCCCAGACTGTTCAAAACCAAATTTGCGCATTATTAAGATCTTGACATTCATTTTCATTTTAATAAACGTACTCTAAGAACATGGTGGAAACCTTATTTTCAGACTGCAACTCGCCAAACTGGAGAAGTGAAAGGGTCAATACCAGGGAGGAAGCATAGACAAAGCGCGTGCACTGTTTGACAAATACTACGAGAAGCGTAGTTCCATGAAATGCAATATTGCAGGATATGCTCAAAATGGATTTGTTGGAAGGGCTTTTAAAAGCTTTCAATCAAATGCAATTGGCAGGTGTAAATCTAAATTCCACAACCTTTCCCAGCATCAATGCCGCCCACGCCAAACTGGAAGCTTTGGAACAGGGTAAAAAAATGAGAGAAGCGATTGGAAAGTCAAGGACAGAATTATTTTCAATTGTTTAGTTGTATGTGGCCTGGCAGACACGTTTGCATAAATATGGAAGTTTAGGCTGGTTTGAGGGAAAAGACAGGATGCACTGGAACATGTAACTTGTAGACCATTTATGCCATGGATGTCAGCACTGAAGTATAGCAAGCCAAACTTCGATCCATGGCAAAGAGCTTGGAGACATATACTTTGTCACATCTTTACTGTCATTCTTTGTGCCAGGAAGAAAACATAATAAAATGCCGCAAAAAAACCAATAAAGCCAACCCTCATCCCGTTATCCTCTAGTGTGAAGAAGTATTTCCGCCACTTTTCCAGCAAATACTGAGGTTAAGTGAAAAAGGTAAAAGAATTTTGACAAATGTTATGGCTGCAATTGCCCTGTTTGACCTGTGTGCAAAACGTGGCGCAAAGACAAGGCTCATGAAATATTTGGCAAAATGCCTCGGAGAAATATGGACGCTGGGATGCAATGATTACAGGATATGCGCAGAAGGAATTAATTGAAAAGGTCTTGAAATGTGAACTGCAAGAAAACCAACAAAAACCCATTGTATTCCAATATTGTATTGGAAGGAATCAACAAGCATTTATCAATGATTTAATTTGTAAAATATTTATTTCAGTTAAGAAAAAAAATAAAAAATTAAATCAATTTAATTAGTGATTTGATCCATTTGTTTATTTTGCAGATATTTATATTGTCACAATAATTGTAAAAGGAGAAATAAATTCAATAATTAGTTGATGGAGATATTTAAATTCATAGGATAACTTCTTTTTCATGTGTAAAATCATGCAACACAAAAAAAAAACCACAAAAATATAATTTACTTTCATAAATCACTTAAGCAAGTATAAACATTTAGATTTAGTTCAAAACATTTATAATTTTTTAATCTTTCTAACCATTCAAACACTTTTGAAAAACACATAAATTAATTCATTTGTCTTGTTATTTTAACATTTAGATTGATCTTGAACATTTATTATCAATGCTAAAGGTCGCAAAAATAACAAATCATATATTGAGACATTTTCATCTAAATCAAGAGAGCTCCAAACTTAATTTTAAATAGTCACACATGACACTCAAACATCAACAAATATGCACAAAACTTAATATTCATATTCAAATAAAAATCAATTGAAAATACACAAATCAAGGCTTCAAATTCATTGATTATACTCAGCATAACACACCTCTGTTTCCATGACTAAGAGAAGATTAGGTTGAAATTTTGACAATGAATTTACCACTCTCTATCAAAGTAAAAGAAGCACAACTTTAGAGTTAACCTAATAGGAAAATGTATTATTGAAATTACTACTTGATTTCCTACTCTAAAGACATATTATTTTGCAGTAATGAAGAAAAACAAAGTAAAGGTAGTACTTACCTCATCCATACAAAGCTTGATTCCACTCTCTTGATCGTTTCATGTTGACATCTCACATTCCACTCACATTCTCAAGGAAACCCCCAAAAGTCTGACTATATCATCAATTCTTTATTCCATCCCTCTTAGGAGCTCTCAAAAATACTTTCCAAGAATCAAGAAATATTATATGCAAGACAAGGATGCATTAGAATTCTCCTGCATGCTTCGTTACAATTGTTAGTACAACATATCAATGTAACAGAAACAACATGAGCTTACTCGTATATCATTTATTTATATATTTTGATAACATTACGAATCATGACTAAGTAGTGAGTCACGCATAACCATTCTTATTTGTATAATGTTATGTATGAGATCTATGCTTACTAGATCCATTATCACTATGTGAGTAACATAATACAAAATACACCATAAAACATATGAGCTCTACATCATAAAGTACTTGTTACCATATCATAGAAATTATCTAGATCCTTTTTAAGGAAATGATCAAGTGGCCTCATGGTATCTTCCTCAGCATTTTCAGCAACAACATCTTCATCAGCCTTAAGCATGCCATATTTCTTTATTGTATCCTTTATCACCTTTGGTGTTTCCTTCCTTATCTTCTTTATTTGCTTTTTATCCCTTGTCATTAAAATATTAACCCTTTTCTTCATTAAAAACATATCTGCACTAATATTTTTCAAAGTCTCCAGATCATATGGGGTCAGAGAAGACCCAATCTTATCCAATGCATTGTTCCTGATTTTCTCTTCAAGTGCAATAGCCTCTGATCTCCTTTTCATCAAAGCTGCCCACATATTCTCAGGTACATCTTCTTTCACATCATCCCATTTAACTTCCAAGATGATAACATATTGAATGACGACTAAAAGTAAGGTTTTCTTATCCTCTTTTCCAACATTATCATAATATTTTGTTGGTGGCTTCATCATGTTCTCAAAATGTAACAAAGAATTGAGAGTTGCCTCTAATTTGAAACGGGGCCCAGAACTTACCAGATTGTCATGTTCTTCTTTTTGGTCCACAGAGGATTCATCAGACACCTTAGTCTTCTTCGACTCTGGTTTGGTGTGCACATGAACATCAAATTTATGCTCTTCCTCTTCATCAGAAGATGATACAACATGAACTCTCTTAGAACCAATAGCTTCCTTAGAAGCACCTTCACCAGAGGATAAAATTCCTCTTCTTTTCCTTACCAATTTTGCAACAGGATCCTCTTTCTCTTCATCCTGATCATCTGTGACACTAATATTTTTCTCCCTTGTAGCTTTCTCTTTCTTTCCTCTTTTTCCAAGGGCCACCGGAGGAATTTCTTTCCTCTTCCCAGATCTAGTAGTAGGTCCAGAGGAAACCGAGCCTATGCCTTTATCAATGGTACTAGGTTCAACATTTACTTCAAGAGCTACAAAGGATTTAGTAGGAGTAGTCTTGCCAAATCTCCTCAGGCCAAATGATTCTTCCTCCAACTCTTCTCCCTTAGCCCTTCCAAGCGCAATCTGATCATCAGTGAATCCAACTTATTTAAGCTTCTTTTCCACTCTCTTTCTGATTATGGGCTTTTAGTGCTCCATGAGGATCTTCATAGATTTTTCTGCATAAGTACCAATTCTTAGTTCATTGGGATCCTTCAGGATTTTCAACAAAATTTGCACATAACCCTCAACTTCATCCTCTGTAATTTCATATCCCAATGGTTGAATCCATATGGTCCAGGGTTCTACTACTTCAATCATGCATTCATAAGAGGAAACATGGAATATGATGTCATCTTTGTATTTCTCAACAATTTTCCTCGGTATCCTATCTCTCTCATTCATGTTGCTCTTAAATACAACAAAGAATGTTGTTAGAGCATTTTCTTGAGCTTTCATATCACCCAAACTATGCATATTATCAAAAATTTGATGTGCCACTGGTCTAGATGAGTCCCAAAACACTTGATCATTCTTTCCAGGAAGTCTCTTCATGAAATAGAACAATAGACATACAATCAATGAACCAAATTTGAAAGGATACTTCCTTTCTTTTGTCAACTTCAAATTCTCAAGCAACTATTGTCAGAGAAGGTCACATAAGTCATAGACTGCACCATTGATTACCATATCAAAACCAGTATAAATAGCTATGGCCGAAACAAAGTTCTCTCTATTGGTGAAGTATATTTTGTGACCAATCATGATAGCTACATACTTCACAGCTGGTTCAGTGATGGACTTTGTTGTTAAAGCTCTCTTGTCATATGTGGCTCCTATAAGTTTCGTTACCAATTCATTCTTCACGACATTCAATATAGGTACTAGTCCTTTATCCTAGAGGCTAGTAACAGCCCTAATCACCTCCTTAGTTATCAGGTGAGGTCGGTTAGTCCACAGGAATTTTTCATGCTTCTGCTTAGGACTGGCTTCGCAAATTTATCAGCCACAAAACAAAAGTTAGGAAATTTGTTCCATCTATCTAACCTCTTTGCCACCAGGTTTGAGTATTTAGGTTTTATCAAGAAACTATCTCTAGTAAGTTCATTTTGCCAAATGTCGATCATTTTTTTGTGATTGAATTCCTCAGTCCTTACTCGAATATAAATTCTTGTTTCCTTGATTGGCATAACCCCATGAGGGATTGATGAGAAGGCGCCCATACGGTCATCTTCAAAAACCTTCAAGGAATATTTCCTATAAGAAGGTCTCGATCTCTCTGACACTTTAATGACTACATGGGTTTCCATTCTTCCAATTTCGAATTCAAACAACTCAAAGAACACAAACCTACAATTGCATAGAAAAGTAAAATACCTCTTTCTTCACGATGAACCAGAACTAGGGTTTACACGGCTCAAACTCCTTGAATCACCTCAGGAATGCTCCAAAAAGCTCTTTGATTTCTTCAAATGCATGAGTGATCAAAATTCCTTACACATTTTCTTTATAAAACAATGATCTGCCCTAATTTGCATTAAATGTGGCAAATTTCAAAAAGCTGCTAAAAACTCTTTTTCTCTGCTCAAAAAAACCCTAATTTGCTCTGCAAATGATCATTCCTTCATATTTTCTTTTGCTTCCACTTGCATAACCTCTAGCTTATCATTTCTCACAACATATCTTTGTGCCAAGGAATGACATGCCAAACATCAAGGGGGTTCAAGTGATTTTCTGTTAAATCTCCCCCTAAGACCTTGCTAGGTTTAGTTCCTAGAGGAATTGTATGTACCAAATGAGGAAATAGATGCATATGTCATCTGATTCTCTTCTTTCTTCCTCCAAATCTTATTCATTTCTTTCTTAATCTCATCTTTGTCAACCTTCTTCGCAGATTCATTCTTTTCTATTGGATTGGTCTCCTTACCCTTCTTGCTTCTAAAAACTCTTGAGATATGTCCTGGTTTGTTGCAGTTATAGCAGACAATATTTCTCTGATAAGATTGACTTCCACTAACTCTTGTTTTTCACTGATTAGCTTTATTTCCATACTTGTTACAGGTATAGTAGCCATTAAAGGATTGATTCACTCTTCCTCCATTAAACCAATTCATCATCAAGGTTCTACATTCACTTTCCCTATGTCCAACTCTTTTGCATGCAAAACATTGACCAGTGAAGGGACCAGGAAATTGATTCATCTGACTCCTACATTTTGTTTCCCTGTGACCAAATTTGTTGCATGAAAAACAAGTGCCATTAAAAGAGGGATACGTTTGTGCATTAGGTTGTCACATAGGTGGTCTCCTAGCAAAGTTCCTTGAATTTCCTTTCTGCTTTCCTATATTCTAAGTCTTCTAGTTGTCCTTAGAGTTTTCACCTCCTTCCATTCCCAAGCTACCTTTGTCTTTACTTAGTTTTTGTCCTGAAATCAATTCATCAAGTCTATCTAAGCTAGATTTGAAATTGTTTTCATAGAGTTTTTCCTTCTCTAGATCCACTTTTAGGTTCACCACTTCTTGTTCAAGCTTGGTGCATTCATCAAACTTGATTTGTACCAATTTGTTTAGAAATTATTCAATTCTTTTCTTCTCCTCTACTTGCACTAAGTTCAAACCGGTGGTTTCTTCATTAGCCTGCTTCAACTGATCAATTACTTCCCTATGCCTTTCTTTAAACTTTTTCAATTGCTCTTTTAATTTTTGGACACATTCATTTGCATCTTTAAGATTCTCTTTCAGATCTCTATTTTCTCTTTCAAATTTGTCAAGATCCTCAAGAGAAGTCTAAAGTTCTTCTTTATCATTCATTTCTTCCATCTTCAGGATCTCCCTCAAGCTGTTGGGCTTTTTTGGAGGAACCAAGCTTTGATACCAATTGTTGAATATCCAAGATACTGAGAGGGGGGTGAATAAGTATCTTCTTAAATTTTCTAATCAGATACCATCCAATTATTCCAATGCATACAACAACAAAGATAAGTAAAAGCATTAACAGAACATGAAATCATAGAACACATGAACACCAGGATTTTTACGTGGAAAACCCAAAATGGAAAAAACCACGGTGAGTGTTAGCTCACAATATAGTATAACTGGTTATAAGATATTACAAAAATGGGGTGGCTCACTTCCAAGACTCACTATCCAAATACAAAGGCTCACTACCTACAAAATTACAATGACAAAATGGCTTACAGCTAGAAAATGAACTGATAAAGTACACCTGGTGAGTGCAGATTCAGTTCCAATGAAACTTAGTAAAATAACTTGACACGCTTCATCATATTCACATTCACAATACAATCATCTCTTATTCAATCTTCAAAAACTATCCAATATATATATATATCTGATCTCTCCACAAGCATCAATTAGGCTGGCCTAATTAGATGCACTTCTTATTCACCAAAAATACCAACTATCAGCTACAAGCTTTCACAAAATCTTCCCAAAAATCAATTCAAGCACCCAACACGCTACATCCTATCGGCATGGACCTAAGATAGGTTTCCCATAAATCCTCATAACAAGAATTAATTCACCATTGCACAAACCATCCATTAGGTTGGCCAAGGATAGACCTAATAGAAAAATTATAATCAACAGAGTAATACTGATGCACCATACAAGCATCTAAATATGTGAGATCTTGAATGTACGTGCTTACAAAATCCATAAATCATTTCTCAAAACCGCATGCAAGAATAATCACCAGCAAACAACTACGGACCAAAATACTGGAAGATATACCAAAAATACCACAGAATGTAAGCATTATACCGATTTAGATACCAAACTAGAATACTGAAACAAACTCAGACTTGATCTTGTAGTTGCAACTCATATATCATGGTGACATCAATGAAAACATAAAATAACAAAATGAGATGTTCTTCTTCATTTTTCCAACACTATCTTTGTGTACTGCATATACACCCTGCACCTATCAATACTTGTATCTTGTCACCTCCTCTATCCTCACTACCCTTTGTTGGCTCCATTTTATCTCTACAGATAGTCTGCCCCTGATCCTCTACCCCTAGGAGGTGTCTCACAGAAGTTGTTGTACCCATGTGTGTGTGTGGCTCCTAAGTGGGACAATGCTGGCATCTGAGGTACCCGTTTGACATAAGGAGACATCCTCTATGTGACATCTAGGATTGCTTGTGATATGCAAACATATAATAAGTTTCCTCTATCCTAGCATCTATCACCTCTACGGCTTACGCCCTGGCTACATCTCTCTCCATCCTCTACCTATCTCGTAGCCCTATAATGAATCCCTTCTCCTTCTCCCATACATCTTGAGCCATCATCATCTGGTCAATCTGTGCTTGTAGTTGGTACATCTGCTCTACTATCACATCCCTCTCATCCTACAAGATCTATACATGTGCCTCTACTCCCTCAACTCTCTCCAACATCACCCCTGCATCTCCTATTGTCATATCTACACACTATGCCCTGTCTCTGAGCTCATCCCTCTCTCTCCTCAGCTCATCCAACTCCCTCTGCATCTCTGCCACCTGTCTCCTGAGATCACCCCTCTTTGCGTCAACCATCCTCGTCTCTCTCTCTCTCTCTCTCTCTCTCTCTCTCTCTCTCTCTCTCTCTCTCTCTCTCTCTCTCTCTTGCTTAGTTAGCTACCAAGTGCACGCATATGGTAAATAGTATTTTTTAAATATACTATTTATAATTTTTGACTTTTGCACCTATTTATCCTTTTAAATTTTGGGTAATTTTTACCCTTTATTTAACCTCTTATTAATTCATTTCATCCCTTTTCTTTCGCGGGCTGTCATTCGCACCCCATTTGTCTATTTTCCTCTATTCAAAAGCCATTCTTCATGGTTTTTTGTGCTCTATCACATGGTGCCCTCCATTTCTCCATATTGAGAAGTCACCCATGGCCCCTTTTTTTTCCCATATTCCCTCTTGAGGGGGCATACCTTAGCATTTTCCTCCATTCCTCCACCTTGTCCATTTCCCTGCGACACTAGGGAAATCTCCTTCATTTATTTACAATTAGACAACCTACACAACTTCTCCAGTGATAGGGCATCCCCTGATAGTCCTTCCTTCTATCAAGTCATCTGTATTTTATTTTTTTCTTTGAAACACTGTTATTCTAACAGTATTTCGAAGAGGGTTAAAATGTAGACATCTGAATTTGACCACCCCCATATGGTCAAATTCACCTCTTTTATTCCTCTATCCCACATCCCTCATCTGCATTAATTAATTAATTTATTGTTTAATTAATATTCCCCTTTTCTAATGTTCCTAAGGTATTTAATTAAATAATAATTAAATACTTTATCCCTTGTCCCCTTTCTTCTCTAAATTAAATAAATACTTTAATTTATTTAATTTAGTCATTTTCCCTTTATGAATTTAAATCAATTTTTAAATTCATTATTTTCTCTCCTTGTCCCATCCTCATAATATTCTCTAATCTAAATTAATTTAATTAATCTGTGATTAGGACGTGCACACCCCTAATCCTAATTAGGGTCACATCCTCCATAATTTCCCACTCAAGTCCATAATTCTTCATTAGCCTCATTAATCTCATGTTCGCACAATCCTAATCACTTGATTAGGTCAACTTAATCCTCATGCCATTTATGGCATGGGTCCTAAGTTAACCTCATTTATTACTTTCTCCTTTTGGAGAAGGCAACCCCTTCCCCATGTGAATTTTAAATTCACATTTAGGCCTTTTAAGGAATTTTTAATTCCTTCTCTCATCCCCATGTGGATATTTGAGAAATTTTTAATTCCTCACATATCCCATCACCCACATAGGGACAAAGACCTCCTTTATGAGGAGATCTTTTCCAAATCCCTAGGTACTATGTAGTACCTCCACCTCATCTACCCTTGACACCTCACCTGCAACATGTCAAGATGTGAGGGCTTGTGAGTTCTCAACTCACCCTAGCCCTTGATCTTTTCCATTGTGGCTTCATCTTGACTCTCCATTGTTTAGAGGCACTTCCCCTAAAAATGGAGGAATTTTCCCTCATTTGGATCCATCCACATTTGCAATCAACCTTAGCACTCACACACACTTAGCAATCTTTCTAGCATCCAACATCCACCATTGTTGCATCTTTGAGCTCTCATCTTGCATTCCACACAATACCCACAATCTCCATTGCATTCCTCATCTCATCCTCATCACTTTGCACTAGGTTTTATGCTATTTTTCTAAGAAGGAGCACACAAATCAAATGATCAAAAGTGCCAACCAAGATATCAATCTAAGCAAGGTAAAACTTTCCAATTTCACTATATTTTGTTTAGATTTAACTAGGACTTATCTTGAGGTGTTGTTTTGATTTTCCTTGTTTTGCATTCATCTTGTTTTTCATTTTAGATTAAAAAAAACACTGCACACAATATTAACTAATCTCAGACCCTCCTTGCTGCTAAGCAAAAGGAAAAATATGACTTCTACTATAAATACAATAGCCAGGAACAAATAAAAAATACGTACAGGAGAAAATAAATATATGTAAGAGTGAAAAAAAAAATTGTATAAAATAATAATGTGCAAACTTTGTATCACAAACAAACAATGTGGATCCAAAGCATGTTTCCATGTTGTAGAGATTTGCAAAAATTTGTTCTTGCAAATACCAACAACCGTTTAAACGGGTAGATTAGGAAAATAACAAAAGAAAACATAGAATAGGGTTTCATGTAGGGAACCCCAATGAAAACAAAATGATATACACAAAATCATACTGGAAATAATAAGAGCTTCAAATATGCAAAGTAAATGGAGATACAAATAGTTGCAAACCTTCATTAGAGCTTCTCTCATCCTTCTTCCAAACCTACAAAACTCCAAAGAATGATAATGAAAAGAAAATAGGTTATAGACTATCTTTATGTTTTAGGGTTAAGTTGGTGTTGCCCTAAGATCCAAGGGTTAAAATTTAAACAATCTAATGGCCAAGATTTGGTGCATACCTCATTAACTACTAATTTTTCATTATATTAATTAATCTTATTTAACTTTCTAATTTTACCTTGGTGGGGGACAATGTAAATAGGGACCCTTATTTAAGTGATAACTTAAAGTTATTTTAGAAGACTTTTTAAAAAAATAAATTTTATTCTTTCTTGCAATTTTAAAATTTGGAAACATCAAGTCAATTGGGAAATTATGGAGTGGAATTTAAAAAAATAAAAATAAACTTTATGTTTTCTTGCAACTTTAAAATTTGGAAACATCAAGTCAATTAAGAAAATATGGTTTGGAATTTATGTTAATTTGATTTAAGTGGTAGTCTTTAAAGTAAATCATTATTATTAAAAAAAATTCAATAATGGTATGGGTTAGACTATAGCCTTTTAAATATTTCATAAACATTGGTTAAACAATAATATTATTAAGGTTTAAACATTGATTGAATTGGATAATATTATCAACATAAATATCTAGGCGATAATTGATAATATTATTAATGTTTAGATGGTGGGTTTAATAACAATGTTGTTACCATTTATTTTATTTTATTTTTCCTTTATTTATAGTCATTTGGATAAGGTTTGATTGGTGAGTAAACAAATGAGTAGGTAATATGACCTTACTAGTAACCTATGAATTGATAAATAAATGATAATTTTATTTAATTAAGGATTAAGCATTAATTAAGTGACAAGAATCTCAATAATTTTTACATTAGGATTGAGTAAAATTATTATAAATCAATGGTTGAACGATGATAAGATCATTATTGTTTTCCTAAATAATAATACTCCTTTATTATATATAAATGATAATTAACTAATAACTTTTTGTTGTTTAGTCTAGTTGAACGATTAACATTAGTCTTTTTTTATGTAAGATACATATATCGCTTGATGTTTAAACTACTTTTCAACAAGATCAATATGAAACCTCTTAGAGTATGACTTATAGATATGATGATCGATCACAACATGATATTAATATAAATGATGATAGAATTCAAGGTTACAAATCAAATATTCATGTATGTGCACAAGATAATTGTTCATGCAAGTGTTAAGTTATAGGATGAGTTGTTACTATGAGAGAAAATTATGCATGAAGATATAGAATATTTCACTTAAATGGGATATGTGTAACTGGGAAAGGATAGAGGAATGAGGTCTATTCCCTTAACAAATTATTACTATAGGGGACTAAAATGGTAACAAAATTTATAAGTAAACTAGATTACAATTTTAACTTCATCCTCATGCATTTAATATTTTGAATGAGAAAGGAAACTAGACCATTGTCAAGACAATCAAGGATTCTCAAATATGCAGGAAAAACTAGGATCTAAGGTGATTAAAGATGTTGTGTTAAGTATTCAAGTTTTAGTAGTTGCAACATTAATAGGATTCATATCATGTATTCATCATGATATTAGATTTAATTATGTACTAGTTTAAATGCCCAAGCAATGTTGATCATAGAGATAGGACTATTGGAATACATGTAACCCTTGTTAGGGTATAATAATACTTATGTGTCTAGCAAGGATAAAGTATGAGGTTTTGTTACTCTAAGCATTTAGTGAGATAATTAACTTAATTAAAGTATTCCAAAAAAAAAAATTGGTTGTGTTACATGTTCTCGTGTAAAAATTATGGGCATGACACTGTGCCACATCACCCAAGGGAAATAGAAGTGGATGTTACAACAAAAGTGCCTAGTTTTCAACCCTGAAATATAGTCTAAACCTCAAGAGGAGTTAGACAATTAACTTCTAGGAAGACTAAATGGTACCCTTCCATCAGCTTCAAGGGTCCACTAAAAAACATAGTGGCCCTAGTTAGCAGGGTGTATGGGGAGAAGGATGCTTCTCATTTTCAGGAATCCTAAGTCTCACTGCTACATATATTGCTTAGAGAAGGTCCAATTTTAAACTAGGTAGTTGTTTTGTCACTCACTTTAAGCAATGAAATAACGAGAGTCAAGTCTCCTTCAGTGGGCACAAAGCCAAAATTCTATACAACCTCTTACTTGTGTTATATTATTCATGCAACTAATAAATTATTTGGGGATGAATTGGACATGGAGCATCCCATGTCGTTTTGTCCATGTTTATTGCTAGGACCGATGGGAGCACAAATATTCATCCAAATATGAGCACATTTGTGATCGTTTCTTTGCTCCCTTGCATGAGTTATTATTTGAGAAAAGGTTCCCTAGGTTTTCTGAAGACATGATCAAAATCTTGGAGAACCTAAAATATTACTCCCTATATGATTTGTTAACATATAGGAAGATCTATGGCACTGAAAAGGTACTCCATACTTTTCCCAAGTATGTACCTGACATGTTGATCAAGAAGTTACATGTCATACTATACTCTTGATATTTAATAAAGCCATGGAAGAAATGGTAATGGATGTAAATGATATGGATCTAGTGGCTAGGGCTATGACTAGGGTCACCAAAACACAAGCAAATGAATTAAACATCCTTAAAATGACATGAGAAATGGAAGGGCATAAGAAGGAAATTGAGCACTTGAAACATCAAGTGGAATACTACAAGGTTGCAAGGTATGACATAGGTGATTTCATGGAATATGCATTAGAAATCCATGATGACTTGACCTTGGTGCAAAAGGAGTTCTACAAGGATGTGTTAGATCTATAGGATGCCTACCAAGATGCATCAAAACATTCTTACATGTTAAAAGAATGGCAACATCATGAGGAAGGATGACAAAGATGCATGTGGATCACTTAGTAGAATGGCAACATGAATTAAAGGAAGCACTCCTTGAGATACCATGTTTGAGAGAAAAGAAGATAAATCAAATCAACATGGGACTAATTTACTCAAATGATACAACTCATAACTTGAATGGGGACACTTAAGCGATATTAAAAGACCATGTTCATTAATTAAAAGATGTGATGAAACTAAGGTATGAATGTCACCCACTGCCCTTTAAGGCAAACAATATTTTTTTCCTCAACATGAAATAATGGGACAATTGAGTGGGATCTAGGGCCAATAGAGAAGCACTTTAGAACTTATCCTATGCATCAATAAACAACTCAATACAAGAAATGAAAATTGACATATTAACACAACAATATCCAACTAAGTTATTGAAATTCAACTAATTATACCTCGTTCTCCATCCATATTACAAAATGGGTCCACTTTTTGCTTTGTAACATTTCCTTTTCAAATTGCGTTGGATTCCGGCCATATTTCTCCTCTTGTCAAAACATGGCACATGGACTAGTTAAAATAATTAATATGCAATCATTTAATTTTTCCTAGGAAATTAAAAAAGAAAATAATTTAACATATTAAATATACTTACAAATGTATATAGATCAAGGCCTTTAAACCTTTCTAGCCACTGTGATGCATGGCACGAAGTTTGTCAAGCCTAGCCTTGGAGGCCTTGTCCTAAAACATATACTAATTCAATTTAACTATGAAAAAATAAAATTTAAAAATAATTTAATAAATTTGATATAATCTTATGAGAGAATTCAAATACATGTGTACTCTCCTCACCAGACTTCCTCCATGCATCGGACTTCTCATATGCTTTTACAAGCTCTTTCCATACTTTCACACTTACATCAATTGGCCTTTTTTGAGCCTTAGCTTGGGAGGTATTTTTTCATCTTCTTTGTTTGGTTGCACCAAAATCTCTTACAATTTTGATACATTAGTAGCTTTATCTTCTTTACAGACCAACTTGTGCCAAATTCAGTCTCCATGTCATGGATAACTTCTTTTTGCAAGTGCATGGGTATCTTTGAGAATGTAAAATGTAGATGGTATTTGAACCATTGAAGGCATGATTCCTTCAACCTATTCACAATTTTTTTTTCCAGCATCTATCATTCAGACTTCCCCTGAAACCACATCATATTCTATCTTGGTATCATAGCTACCAATGCAAGATGCAAAACATGGCATGGTGGAAGAAGTTTGTGTCCCAGGAGTGTCTAGGGCATTGGAAGTCTCTACTCCTTGTTCCACATTCTTAGAGTTTATTGTTATTTATTTCCTCCTAGATCTTTTGCTCAATCCAGGATTGGTTGGGGAATCAATTGATTCCCTTTGACATGGCTGATTTGGTTGCAATGTTTTAGGGGCTTTACTAGATCATTTATCTATGTATCTAGCAGGCATTGTCAAGTCCACACCATCCAATTCATTCACTGCCTCTACCCCCAATGTGGAAGCCAATGCCTCTTTATCTTTGTCAATCTCATGTCCCTATATATATATAATAAATTTCTTCTTTTAAATTTAGAAATTAAAAACTAAAAAATAAAAATCAAAGAAACAATGGAAACATTTACAAATCTATAAATTGACAATGAATTACCTCATTGTGGCCAGAGTTTACTCCCTTTGCTCCCTTCCCTCTATTGCTTGACATTTTGAGGCGACCTAGGGAAAATTATTTTCATCCAATCTGTGGAGGAAAACGAAGTACACACTGCTAGATATAAAAGTTTTCATCTAGTTTGTGGTATGAAAGTTTTGTTTTGTGGTATGAAACCAAGCCACCAATCAAATAAATTAAAAGAAATGGGAGATTTAAAAGAAACAGGCGATTAATGAGCAAGCTTTACCTTGAATGACTCTCTTTCTAGATTTAAATGCCTATGAGAAATCTCCTGAGAGTCCAATCCTTGTGATGGAATGAATAATGTAAAAATAAGACCACCAAATAACCCAAATCAATGGAAGCCTGACCATTATCTACCAAGTGGCATCCCTTTTGTACAAATCTATTAGTAAAAAATCTATCTAAATATCTTTATATGGATTCAAATTGAACCAAAAGGAAAAACATACATGTTTTTCACATTTAAAGCGAAATCATGGATTTGATTTCTATCCATCTATCCTCTACTCTATATCTCGCAAAAAAATTAAACCGGGCGACCAAACACTGTAAACACCGTCTATCCTATGCTCTGTATTTGACAACAAAATAAAATTGGGTGACCAAATAATGCAAACACACAAGAAAAATTAAAACTAAAATGCAAGTAGGAATTTTTAATTTTAATGCAAGCAAGAATTTTGAATTCTATCTAAATATCTTTATATGGATTCAAATTGAACCAAAAGTCAAAACATACTTGGTTTTCACGTTTAAAGAAAAATTAGGGGTTTGATTTCTATCCATCTATCCTCTACTTTGTATCTCACAAAAAAATTAAACTGGGCAACCAAACACTGTAAACACCGTCTATCCTATGCTTTCTATCTGACAACAAAATAAAACCGAGCGACCAAATGATGCAAACACACAAGAAAAATGAAAATAAAATGCAGACGGGTATTTTTAATATTCTTCTTTGTGTGGTATGTTTTAACACAGGTGAGAATTTTTATTTTTTTGTTTTTGATTCATTAGTCGATGCTCTAGTTGTCATGGTTAACATCAACTTTAGTGCCGAATGCCATCCCTAAATGTAATCTCTTTGGGGGCACCAAAGGCAGCGCAAAGTGCGCCTAATTTAGCACCTAGCTATGCCAAACCAAAATGTTCCTCATGAAAACATTTGGAATTGAGGTAAATTTTAAGTAGTAAGGGTTTTATAATATTGGAATCTAGTGTGACAACAACATACCACCAACTAGCTTGGAAAAAAATGGATACATCCTAGAAACTTTACATAATAAAAGCATAATTTGATGGAACTTAAAAAAAGTTATATTTTGTTTTAGTAACTTGAAAATCAAACTCTTTTACCTATCAAACAAATAAATTTAGATCTCATGCATTCTCTTGGTTAATGAAGATATACATGCTAGCTAAATCAATCAAGATGTCAAAGGTTTTAGCTAGTGGCTAGACTTCCATGCAATACTAATTATGAAAACATAGCATATTAGGCTACAAATATGATTTCCATACAACATAAAGTAGGTCATGCTATGTATCAATATTTCATTAAATTTGTAGTAAATATTTTTTGGATTTTATTTGATGAGGGGATTTCTACATAACCAAGCCAACTACTTTCACCACAGCCTCTATGGAGGATAAACGCCAATATTCTCACACTATCCAATATAAAGTAGGTTTCAATCAAGAATAAGGAATCCAATCTCTAGTTTTCAAAGAGAAAATATCCACGGTTTTAATGAATTTGTGGAAGAAATGTAAGGTAAAGAACCAACTAAAATTATTAGTAATAGGTTTTCTTTTATCTAAGATAACAAGGGACCATGGAAGGGATGTTCAACTAAAATTAAATTAGTAATAGGTTTTATTTGTAGTCAGCTTGTAAATAAATGTCTTTTTGATGTAAATTTGTAGTCATCTTGTAATCATAAGATTTGAGCTCTAGTTGTCAAGATTCTACATGTAAACTTTTTGTGAAGAGAAAAATGTTGCAATGTCCTATTTTGTTTTTCATAGTGCTTCTTAATGAAAAGAAAACATATTAACAAGATAATTTCAACAATATTTTCTTGGTGCACAGTTGTTATGTGACTGTTGTCATTATTGTGTATTATAGGATCCAAAGGAGGCCATGGAGAGAGGATGTGGACAGCATAGAACTACTAAATCATAGAGAGGAAAGTGGGTTGAAATAGATATGACAACGGAATCTGCAGATACAATAGAGGTAAGAAGAGAAAGCAACCTCAACCAAAGGAGGAAGGTGTTTATGAATTCACAAATGCTACAACATAGAGGAGATAAAGTAATTTTTTTGTACATGAAGCCTTTGAGGTCAAACTTATTAGTTGAAAATGCACAAGAATGGTGATTAAATGTGATTCTATGATCAAGGGAAAAGTTTGAAAATTAGGATGGCCAAAACATGATATCAATATGTCAAATATATGACTAAAGTGAGGTTTTGTGTTGGATAGCATATTCGTTGAAATGATATAATTGGTGTACTAAACATTATTTACTATGTTGTGTATTATAGGGGCTAGACGAGGCCATGGCAATAGATCATGTCATATCAAATGAGGACACAACGAATGAAGCGAGACATCAGGTACTCAAGTTTTGACTTAACTTAGGAAAAAAGATCTAATGGAATTTTTTGATACGTCCATATTTTTTC
>VDFB02057774.1:0-11357 GCA_007258455.2 Sequoia sempervirens
CAAGAGCTCTTGTTTAGAATGCATTCTTTGATAAATGACCACTGCAGATGATGTTATTTCGATTGGATGCTCTACTAACTCTGAAATATCTTGTTCTATCCAACCTCCTTCTTTGAGTGGAAAATGTTGGATATCTTCATACATGATGTCTTCAGTCTGGATTTTGGATATATCTAATATTGATGTTGACAACTCTATTTGACTGTACGAATCAATAACCCGCTCTTTTTGTGTAATAATATCTGGAGTAAATGAATCCTGTTCTAAATGAAGATCATCTACATGTCCATCCACATGAAGCATCTCATGTGTAGATGGAGGAGAATATGCTATATGGATGTGATCATTATTTGTGACATTCTGTACAGATAGGAGAGTGTCCATTACCTCATTGTAGTAGCTTGGAGATATGAATTTTTGATCTTGAATGATTTTGGAATTGCTTTTGGCATGCTTTGGATCAAGTTCTTGACATGGTTCAGTTTCAAAGGATGGATTGCTTACAAATGGTGCTTGGATATCATCATTAGACAGCTTTTTGTAATTGGTTCAATATCCTCAAGTGTTGAGTTCGTGGTTCCTAAGTATTTTGTAACCATGAGGTCGGCGACGTCGAGATGTCTCTAGGTGCTGACCACTGCCAGACGGTGAAGGATTTCCTGACCGCGTTTGAATAAATTTAGATATGTCCCCCAACCTGCGATGTGAGACATTTCTCAACATGATGCATGAGGTCAATGAATCGCATTATGTCAATAGGATCAAATAATCCTAAGACTCCTTGAAATAGATCACTAAAAAGTGGCTCTTGATGTATGGTGAGTTGATCATCAGATGGGGTGGAAACATATTCAATGTGATCATTGATGGATAGGTTTTGAACATTTTTTTCAACAATTGCGGTGGAGAGATTGTGAATGTCTTCAACCATAGGGTCAAGTGATGTTGACATTTCTTGGATTGGATCATTGTCGGGTATTGTTGGTGGATTTTGATCATGATTGAAAAGTGACTCTTGATGTATGTTAATTTGATCATTGGATGAGGTAGAAACATCTTTAAGGTGTTCATTGATGGATAGATCTTGATTATTGTCCCCAATAGTGATTATCTTTTGATCAATAAGGTCTTGGATGAGATTTCTGAGTCGAATACAACTTGATGTTGTGTGTCGTTTTGTTTTGTGGAAATCACAATGGTGATCCTCATTATACCATGGTAGTTTAACTAGGGGTTCTTGATAGTTCCCATAGACGGGGAGCTTGATGAGATTTTCTTGTACCAATTGTTGTAGGATTGATTTGATTGGTCTCCCAAGTGGTGTGTATTTTTTTTGTTACTTTGTGAGATTTGTACTTGACCTTGTGGTGATTGATTTTGGAGATGTGATTGGTCTTTGAGATGTGATGATTGGTTTTTGAGACATGGTGATTGATCTTCGAGACGTGGGGGTTGGATTTGTTGATGTGGTTGATCTTGATATCTGACTTTTGTCTTTACGTCAAAACCCCGCCTCCCATTTTTCACGCCTCCCATGGAAGAAGGCCCAGGCCCATGCCTTTGGCCCCACGGTCCCAAAATGGGGTCGGCCCTGCCTTCACCTCGGACCCCACCACCATCCTGATTTGGCTTTTGTTCAAGCGGATTTGGGATGTACACTTGTGGTGTTTGCATGGGATCATAGAAAAATTGATTTTGGACAATGTTCTGATTTGGGATGATGTTCAAATTTGGTATGATAGGTTGAAATTGGCCCCATTGTTGGTGGTGGCACTTCACATTGCTCCTTGATTTAGGTAACCTTTGATTTCAAAATGGCAACTTGACTTGACTGGTCATGGAGTCGCTATCATCTTGTTTGGATTTCTTTTGAACAATATCTCGCATGATTCTTGCAAACATATTTATCCCAAAAAATCTTTCCAGATTCATGTTTGGAAAACTTGTACCTCAGTGCTATTCTCTTCATTAGTATGTAGGGATTTCCAGGGATGATGCTTGTTCATTTGAAGGCTCGCCACTGGGATTGTTTGGCTGGTGGATTTGTAGGTTTGGACTTGATTTAAATCTACCATCAGAAAAAGGTTCCAAAATTTTGACTAGAGGCATACCACATTTGTTGTACCCTATCAAGGTTTGTAGGAGATAATGATCCCATGTATGGATTGTATAAATGTGAATTTTTAAAATCAATTGGTATTGTAAGGCTTTGATAGTTTGGTTGACTTGGATTACTCATGATGTATGGATCAAGTTTGTATTCCATGTTCTTCTTGTGTTTTTAAAGTGACCTCTAAGGTTCTTAGGACTAATGACGAGATGAAGGATGAAAGGTGTAAATGATATGAGTGTTGAAAGTTTAGGGACTTTGGATAAATGCTAGACTTTGATTTTGATTTTTTTTTATTGGATAATGAACTTTTAAACCCTAAGATGTTGGATGTGATCTTAGGATGAACTTTTTAAAAGGATTGTTAATTCTATTAAATGCATGAGAAAAGATGCATTCTCATACACCTAACTAAACAAGGTGATTTTGATTTTGATGATTTACCCAAGTCTAGAATGATGTTTCCAAAGCTCTAAAGTTGTTTGGTGAGATGGGATGATAAATGTTTGAATGAATGAAGTGTTTGATTGGATCCTAAATGAACCTAAGAAGGATTTGTTTATGAGATCAAGATAGTGAAGAACATGCCTTTCTCTAAGAGTACTTCAAAATCAAAAGACCAATGTTTGCATGAAAACCATATGACCAAAAGTTGCCAAGCATATGTGTGGGGTCAAATTGATTCAATCTTTGCTTAATGGATTATTTTTACCACAAACACACTCTTGATTAGGTTTTCAACTGAATGTCCAATGTCCTAATTCTCTTGCATCCCACAAAATGCATTATGCGGAAGTCGAGGAAATTAAGAAAAATGTTACCTAAAGTTGACTTTAGTAAAAGCAAATTGAGATGAAATCCAAATGTTTAGAAGCCTCTAAGGATAGAATCCCAAGGGCAAGCAATAACATGAGAATTTGGTCAATGGTATTTGCCTCCTAAAGGGTTTGAAATTTTGAGGATCATGTTGAATGTTTGTTTGCAAATGTTTTTGATCAAAGCACTGTGTTTTCAAACCAAGAACAAGTACAAACCCTGTGGATATGTAAGACAATATTTGTTAAATTCCCACTTGGACAAGTCTAGCTATGCTTATCTTTAGCGAATGGTTAGATACTTGACCCCACTGGCTCCCCTCCACAACACTCACTTATATGGGGCAGCCAAGCATCAACACCCATGAAACTCCCATGGCATGTTTTCTGTTTCTACTAAAAGATCGTAAAAGTGTGTGGCAGCTTCAGAACGACCGTTCTTGCACCAACAAATAGATTAAGGATTTTGGAAAATTCTAGCACATGGGTTTTAGTAAGGACTTTTCGTTCGTAAGAGTTGACCCATACGGTAAGAGTCCCCTTTCAGATCCATCTTGTCAGAATCAATCGCGTGATATTGGCGTTTCTTCCAATATCCACATTTATATACCAGTTGGAAATACTCTTGGCTTTAGAGTGTTAATCGTTGAGTCGCTCCTTGGGTGAGTACTTTTTCCCCAAGGCAGGCCCCTCTAAGATAGACAAAAGCTTAATAAACTTTTATTCATAGTTCGATCAACCCTTGTTTAGGAAACAAAGGAGAACACATGCAATAAATTCATTCACAGTCGCACAAGATTTTGTTCAATTTTAGACCCAAAAATGAAGTGTGGAGGTGATTGCTTTGTCTTAACCTAAAATCATGAAAAAGACATTTTGATTCTCAAGATCGCTATAAAGCACGAGAGAAGCGCATACGTCCTTTTCCAATGAGGTTAGTTTAAGTAAGCCATCACAAAAAAAAGTTGCACTTGTTCATTTTAGATCCCCAAAGCAATTGTGATTTCTTTTTAAGCACCAAAAGACAAATGAGAGTTGCTTTCTTCAATTGTTAACAAAAAAAAAAAACTCTAGTAAGTTGAGTTCCTAATGTTCATTTTAGCCCTTTGTAGCAAAAAATTGAAAATTTCTTTTTAGATCCCAAAAGAAATTTAGTAGGTCCTAAAAGCTTGAAGGGGTAAAATCCTTAGAAGTGGGATTATAATTGCTCCCCAAAGTGTTCAAAAACACTTGATACAATGATGTGATAATGATTTTTTGTTTGAATTCCATGCTCCATGATCCTTTAAAACCTACAATACAAGATCCAAATGTTAGATTACATAAAGGAACAAAAAGATATGAAAGTTAGATAAATGATTAAGCATAAAAACCCTAAAATTTAGACCAAGTTTCATTATGATTTGACATTAAGTGAAAATTTTAAAATTTTAACTATATAAAAGTTAATAATAACATACACTATTGGATAGCTTATGAAATTCTACCCCATTTCAAAATCAAAAGCTTCGAAAAAGACCAAAAAATGACCAAGATATGGCCATTTTAATTTTGCATGAAAAATCAAGAAATCCAAACAATGCAATTTGTGATGGCAGCTCTGTTTGATGTTGTAGCGGCACTATATGGTGACGCTGGAGACTCCAAGGATGCAGTTTGATTCTGGAGCGGTTCTATATAGCCCTGCTGGACTGTGAGCGGCGCTATATGGCCCCGTTGGACTGTCAGCGGTGCTATATGGCCCCACTAGACTGTTAGCGGGGCTGTTTGAAGTTTTTAGCGGTGTAGTTTGTTTCTAGCGGTGTAGTTTGTTTCTAGCGATGCTATATAGCCCCATTGGACTGTGAGCGGCACTGTTTCCTGTAAACACAAAAAAAAAAAAAGCACAAAATTTTGATGAAAAAATGTGATTTAAACTTTTGGTTTGCTTTCCCTCCTAGCGCCAAAATGTGTGAACCCCAATATAGATACCTGCAAAATGAAGACAATAAACACATCAAGTTAGATTTTGCAAGCATAACCAAGGATTCCTCAATAAATTCATTAGAATAACAAAATAGATAAAATATGAAATGAAGAACACAATGAGATTTCAAAGCATATCAAATCCTATTCTAAAGCCAACAAACTCCTAATCTCTTGAGGGAATTGGTGCCAATTTGATGTGAAAATTGGCCCTTTCCCAACTCCAATGATGCAAGGTTGATATGTGATGAAGAGTGATCCACTTTGTTGATGCTTGATGTATGCTCCAAGATGAAAATCTGCATAAAACCTAACTATGCTTGGATGAAATTGATGATAAATTGCCATGGATTTGAGTATAGTAACTTTACTCAATTTGTGGATGATCAAATGAGGAGAGGAGGAGAGGAGATCTTCATTTATAGATGATATTGAAGGATGAATGTCCAAATTTGAGCAATGTGGGGCTAACATTCATCCAATGGCAAGATGCCACTTGTCAACATTTGATAGGATGAAGGTTGAGCACATTTTGATCCATGTGCAAGTTTGAAATTTGAATTTGATGAGATGACATGTTTAGGGGGGATGAAACATGAGTTAAATGTCAAGTGGGAGACATGTAAGAGACAATGTAAGAGCTTTAAATTCTTTGTTGGATGGACAAGTTCTTTTGGGGGAGATTTCAAATTTGAGGAATATTCCCACTTGGATGCCTTTTTTGAATGAAAATAGGGAATTATTAAATCAAATAAATGATTTAATTATGCAAGTTGCAAAATCTAGAGGATTTGAGTGATTAGGATTAAATTAATCAGGATTTGATTAATTTAAGTGGAGATTTAGCTGATTTGACTATTTGATTTAGATTTTAGGATTGAAATAAATAAAAAAGAGATGAAAATGATTAAGACTTAGTTAAATAAATATTTTGATTTATTTAAACAAAAGGGGTGATGTTAGATTAAATTAGATAAATGTTTAATTTATTTAATTTAATTAGATGAACTTTAGAAATTTAATCAAATAATATGGATTATTTAATTAAATAAAGATAGGAAGATGAAATGACTTAGCTAATTAGAGACGATGATTTAATAAAATTGAGGGGTTTATTTAATTAAAAGGGGAATTATGATAACTTTAATTAAATAAGGCCATTTGATTAAATGGTTGACAGAGGGACAAATGAAGTGATGTTTAGCAGATTAGGATCATGTTTATATCAATCAGAGCATTTTCGATGTCTACATTTTGCCCTCTTGAAGCTTATGCACTTGTTAAAGTTGGTTCCTCAACTAATAATCTTGGGTTTGTGATCAAAGTTAAAAAAATTCTCCGATTTTTCAAATGCTCCACTATTGCCCCAACAAAATGAAGAAATGGATGATGGATGTGCAGGATTTGGGGTTTGTACCAATAAATGCATAAAATTTGAATTTCAAATTTGTTGAAATGAAATGCAAGAGGGAAGGGAAAATGCAATAAGTGTCACTTGGCTCAAGGAAAAGGACATGTAAGATAAACTTATTGCCTTGTTGGATGTACATGTTGACTTGGAATTTTTGAATTCAAATTGAGAGAATATTCCAAAAGATGCCTTGTGAGGAAAATAGAGATTTAATAAATGAATTAAATCTATTTTCATGTGCAACTTACATTATCTAGAGGATGTGACATGAGATGAGATTAAATTAATCAAGGGTTAATTAATTTAATGAGAGAGGTTAGATGATGTGACCTATTTGACTCAAATTTATGGATTTATTTAAATCAAATAAGAGAGGAATATGACAAGAGATTAATTAAATAAGGATTTTGATTTATTTAATTAAAATGGATGGTGTTAGATTAAATCAAATAAGGTTTTAATTTATTTAATTTAATAGATAGACTTTAGGAATTCAATCAAATACGTTGATTGTTTAATTAAATAGGGATAATTAGATCAAATGGATTGATTTAATTAACAAGATAAAGTGACTTAATTAGATAAAGTGATTTATTTAATTAAGAGACAAATATTGATGAATTTAATCAGATAGGTGAATTTGATTAAATGGTTAGACTGAAGAATGTTCAGAAAGAAACGATGTTAGTGAGTTATGATCAAATGCACGATGTCAATCAGTATATTTTACGTGTCTACAGTTACTATCAAGAACAAATACATGCTCCCTTGTATTGATGATTTGTTTGATCAGTTAAAATATGCCAAGTATTCTTGAAAATTGATCTGAGATCGGGATACCATAAGTTGAGGATAAAAGATGAAGATATTCACAAGACTGCTTTTAGGACAAGATATGAGCACTACAAATTTATAGTGTTACCATTCGGGCTAACCAATGCCCCTGCAACCTTCATGAATTTGATGAATAGTGTCTTTCAGGATTGCCTGGATAATTTTGTCCCAATCTTTCTTGATGATATCTTGATATATTCTAAGTCAGAGGAAGAACATGACAGGCACTTGAGGATTGTGTTGTAGATACTGAGAGATCATAAGTTATATGGAAAAATGTCCAAATGTACCTTTTATCAGTTCAAGGTGCACTATTTGGGGCACATTATTTCAGTAGAAGGGATAGTTGTGGACCCAGATAAAATCAAGGTAGTATTGGAGTGGCCAACATCATAGAATGTTTCTAAATTTTGTAGCTTCATGGGGATTTTCGGTTATTATAGGAGGTTTGTCCAAGGGTTCTAATCAATTGCAACACCCATTACAACACTCCAAAGAAAGGGGAAGAAATTTAGGTGGAGTGACAAATGCGAAAAATCCTTTTAGTTCAAAGAAAAACTCACTTCTGCACCTATTCTGGTGGTGCCTGACCCAAATGGGCATTTCACGGTGATTACAGATGCATCAGGCAATGGTGTAGGAGCAATCCTTATGTAAGAAGGACAAGTGGTGGCATATGAGTCCAGAAAGTTGAAACAACATGAACTAAACTATGCACCCCATGATTTAGAGCTAGTGGCCATAGTACATGCTCTCCAGATGTGGAGGCACTACCTCCTAAGAAATCCCTTTGAGTTAAAAATAGATCATGTTGGATTACAGTATATCTTTACTCAACCCAACCTGAATGCCTGTTAGAGGCGATGGTTGGAATTTTTGAGTGAGTATGACTTTGGCATCAAGTACATTAAGGGAAAGGAAAATCAGGTAGCAGATGCCTTGAGTAGAAGAAGACATCTTGCAGCCATGGTTATGATAAAATCCAATTTCAGGCAACAGGTGGTTCGGGCCTTATCAGGGGATGAGCATTTTGAGAGGGTGAAACAAGCCATAGGATAGGATCCTTTAGATCGTAGATTTGTGGGATATGTGTTCGAGTCGAATGGACTCTTGAGGAACTTCCAGGGTCATATGTATATTCCTAATTTTGCAATATTGAGAGAGTTGGTGCTAGAGGAATTCCATAATGCACCATATTCAAGGCACCTTGGTGTTACTAAAATGATGGAAGGACTCAGGCCACTATATTTCTGGCTAGGACTCAAGAGAGACGTAACTACATTTGTAGCCCGATACTTAGAATGCTAATGAGTCAAGGCTGAGCATGTACATCTGACAAAACTTTTATACCCTCATAGGGTGCCAAAATATAAGTGGTAGGTGATAACCATGGATTTTATTTAGGGGTTGCCGATGTCTAAGAATAGACATAATACTATCCTAGTTGTGGTGGACAATTTGACAAAAGTGGCTCATTTCATCCCTAGGAATCTCAAGGATGGTTTGATGGTTTTAGCAAGGAAATTTGCGCAAGAGATTTTTCTACTGCACATAGTGCCAAAGATGATCATTTTAGATCATGACACTCGTATGAATTCCAAATTTTGGACTACACTGAACTCTTCCCTAGGAACCAAACTAAACTTCAGTTCCGCATATCATCCTCAAACCGATGGTCAGTTAAAGAGGGTGAATCAGGTTGTGGAGGATCTCCTCCAAATGTATTGTATGGAACAACAACATAAGTGGGTGGAGTATTTTCCATTATTGGAGTTTTCTTACAACAAATCCTACCACGCCTCATTGGGCATGGCACCATTCGAGGCACTGTATGGTCATAAATGTCGCACACCCATCATTTGGGATAGGGTGGAAGACATGATTGTGATTGGACCTGAAATGTTAAGAGAGATGGAAGATTAGATGAAGCTCATCAAATAAAAGCTAAAGCAAGCTTTAGATTGATAGAAGAGTATTGCAGATAAGAATAGGAATTTTAGACAATTTTTTGTGGGAGACGAGGTCTTTTTGAGAGTTTGGTCGCAAAAGAGTTCAATCTCTTTTGGCAAGAACTCGAAGTCAACCCCTATATTTGTGGGACCCTTTAAGGTCTTGGACGTTATTAATCGAGTTGCTTACAGGCTTGCTCTGCCACCAAATCTATCCTGAATCTACAATTTCTTTCATGTCTCAGTGCTTAGGCCCTATCATCCAAATGTTGCTCATATCCTTGATTGGAGTGCCTTGCAAGTACATGACCCAGGAGTGATGCAGGTGGAGCCCATCAGGATACTAGAAGAGTGTAGTGTTAAGTTGTGCAATCAAGATATTGTGCAATATAGGTTCTAGTGGGACCAATATTCGGTGGATAATGCCACCTGAGAGAATGCAGAGAACATTGACATATTGTTTCCTCATTTTAGATTCTAGTTTACTTTTTCTTTTCTTACATATTGAGACTTATGATACACTGATACCTCAGACTCTATTGTGTGGATTTTTGTAATAGGATATCGAGACAATGCCTCTTCCAAGTGAGGAAGGATGTCACATCTCCAACTCTGATGCTTCTTATTTTTGGCTTTGTGTGGATTTTATATATGATTGGATGTGTGTGTGTGGTAGATTACATAATGAATGCTATGATATATTTGGTGTGATGAAATATGAAATTTTGCTTTAATTTAAGAAAATTTGAATGCCTTGAATGCAATTTATTTTGAATAAGATGAAAAATGGAAAATGTAATTTGAATTCATAAGTTTTAATGTTTTGATTTATATCTTTATGTGGATACTAATCTATTGATGTGCATCTAAGGGTATTGAGATGCAAGTCATCGAAGACCAAGGGTGTGGCTAAGGAGAGGTGGTTAGCTTTCTGGAAGGGTACTGCAGGAATGGAGCTCTCACATACACACACGTGCAAGTAGTGTCATTTAAATGCATGTAGTTTTAATTTAATTAGATGCATTATTGTGTGTTTTTCTGAATGTTTATTTTAATTTATGAAGTAGAAATAAAAAGGTGTGATGGAAATAATAGAAAGTAATTTAGTTTAAAGAATTTTATTATGCAAATAATGCACATGCTTTGTTGAGTGGAAACAATTTTACTAAAGTTGTTTATTAGTTGGTAAATTATTATTCATATTAGAAATGTAATATTTTATTTACAATAAAGTGGTATTCATTTACTTATTTATTTTGAAATAAATAAATATAGTGAAATTAAAAGTTAATTTTACATTAAAGAAAGGAAGCATTGGGAAAATAAATTTAATTGGAATTTCAAGATTAGGTTTATGGAAATATTTTAAAAAGAGAAAGATTGGTAACGGGGCTGATGCAAGAAGTTGGGTACACAAAAAACTTAAAAAGTGGAAATGTTTTTGCTGTTTTTCAGAATTTGTCACACTTGCACTGGAAATTTGAGGCACTTACACAATGAATCTTAAAAAAAGTCACTAATATGAAATCTAGAATTTTGAATCTAGTTTCCAAATATGTAAATTATTAAAATGCCCAGATTATAGAAATTAAATTTTGATAGGGATCTATAAAAACCACTTTTTAAAAGTCCCTATTTTTTTACCATACCAAGCAGGTGTACGAACAACACTTTTTGACCCAAATAAAATTATTTTGCTAATTCATTTTGGGAAAAGAGGGCTAACAACATGAAGTTTGATGTGGATTTTTTTGTAATTTTGGTTGAATATTTATTTATTTTAAACTTTTATTGGCCTTAATTGATATTTTCAAAATCAACATATGGACAACATAATTGGACCTAAAAAACATTTTTTGACTCTTTTTTGTCATTGTGTAGAGGGTATGCGAGTTTCATGCCATATAATTTTTTTTACAAGAAACTTAACCAATAAAAAGTTATTAAAAAACCAAAAAAACCTAATATTTCAAGTTTAAGGACTAGTTTGCTTAGAAATTAATTAAAAAATAGCAAACATAATCCAATCTTAACAAAAGTTATATATTTAGAAAGTAGACATTGTGTTCTCTAATGGGTTTTAATTTTATAGATTCATTCAGAAAAAAAGTCCATTAGCTATGTTGTCAAAGTTGGACATTCTTCTTCAATCTGCCTTAGTTTTTTAGTTGCAGGTCAAAGGCTAAGGCTTGGATTGCCAAGCCTTTCCCAAGCCTAAAACCAAGGCTGGATGTGGTGTGTAAATTCAATTTTTAAATAATGCATACGCGTTA
>VDFB02057775.1:0-16369 GCA_007258455.2 Sequoia sempervirens
ATTGATATAAGCATGTTGAATCTTCCAGTAGACTACTTTATATTCAAAATAATTGTACCCATCATCTTGTATTTCTATTATATATGTATATACGTGTATATATGAGTGTGTCTAGTATGTATATATGTGTGTGTGTGTATTCATTCTGCAAATTGATAAAATCATGTCGAATCATCCATTAGACTCCTTTATATTCAACATAAGTGTACACATCAACTTGCATTTTCATTATATATGTATATACATGTATATATGAGTGTGTGTGTGTCTGTGTATATTGTTTGTTCATTTACTATTTTTTGTTTATTTCTTAAGGTTTATATTTGTCATTTATTTCATAAAACTTGGCTCATTTATATTTTTTGTCTCTTGTTCATAAGCATGTTGAATCATCTGTTAGACTCCATTATATTCAATCTAAGTGTACACATCAACTGGAATTTCCATTATATATGTATATATGTATATGTGTGTGTGTGTGTATTTGTGTTTGTATATACATGTATATATATGTATGTCTGCATATATTTGTATTAATATATATGTTTATATGTGTGTATTATGTACTTAAAAACATATACACACATATATATGCATATACATACGTATAGATACATACATATATATACATATATACATACATATGCATACGTATATACATACACACACATATATAACTATATAAATATATTCATACATACATCTGAATGCCATTGTCTTCTTTGGTGTGACAAGGAATTATTCTCATGAAACCCTTGCAAGTGGTTTCTTTGGCATATATCTGAAAACCCATGTCTATTTTCCTGTGACTAATGAATTATTATCATTAAACCTTTGCTTACATTTTTGGGAATATATCTGAAAAGCCAAATCTATATTCATTTTACCTCTATTTAATTTTTTATCATTTAGTTGTCCAATACAACAAAGTAGCATTCGTTTACTATAAAATGTGTTACTAATTTTCTACTTTCCATTGCACATACAACAAGCCACCATACATATATTTGTCATTTATTTCATAAAAGGCTCCTTTATATTTTGTATCTCTTGTTCATTCAACAAATCAATATCTATGTGTGTGTATCCTTTGGTTGTCCAATACAACAGAGTAGCATTCATTTACTATAAAATATGTTAATAATTATTGTTAATTGTTTTACCTGTGTTGAAATCTCAATACTCTGTATATCATATATTCTTTACTTCATAGCTTATGTTTTCATTGTACTCTTTTATGTTCACACATACATGTATATCTTTACATATATACATGTATACATATAAATACATATATGTGTGTGTGTATGTATACATGCATACATATATATACATATATGTATAGATATATGTATACATATATAAATTTGTGTACATATATATTAATATGTATACATACATATATGTATGTATATATAGATATAAATATGTATATGTATAGATATATGTATACATGTAACTATGTAATTATATGTATACATATAATTACACATATACATACATCTATATGTATGTATATACATGTAAACCCTCAACGGTTTTCTACTATCTGCTCTCCATGGTGTGAGGTAACAACAAACATCATTCTCCTTTTAGAATGCAAACAATGCTACTCCTGAATCCTTTTATTCATCATTTTTGTGGACCCCTAAAGGGTGTGTTGGTTGTTTGAATAATGATTACTACTTGTTTTTACCAATTTCATCATTTTTTATTTGACATTTTTTGGCTTATGATTCTATTATTTGAAAACAAAACAAATGTCTTTTTTGACTCCTTCGATTAGCATATAGGTTTAGTGATAATCATGGCACGAGGGTAGAAGAGGAAAAGATTGAGTGGGAGGCTCTTAATTAGAGTACCTCATGGAGTGAGGTTCAATATTCCAGATGTTGTTGAGGAAGAGCTAGCAGTCAACATCAACAAAGATATTGTTTTTGAAAATGCAGACTAGATAGGTGAAAATTCAAGTTCCGAACCTAGTGTTCAAAATATTAAAGCAAGCTTGGAACTAC
This sequence comes from Sequoia sempervirens, assembly GCA_007258455.2. Lineage (NCBI taxonomy): Eukaryota > Viridiplantae > Streptophyta > Pinopsida > Cupressales > Cupressaceae > Sequoia > Sequoia sempervirens. The sequence continues at coordinate 2,016 of VDFB02057775.1, forward strand.
CTGTGCAAGTTCAAGAGTTACTTGTTGACCATGTGACATCCCCAGATCTATCCACAATAAATTAGACTATGCATCACATGGAAAGAGTAGTTGTAGATGTTGAGGATAATAGAATGTCAATCAGAGTAGCAATGATCAAGTGGGGAATCTCGACTAGTAGTTTGAGGGTGTGGCTTAATGGTGTGACAACCACAAAAAGGAAGGGGCCATGAACAATCCTATCAGATGAAGAAGAATCTGAAATAGTGCAGTGGTGTAAGGACATGGCTAATATTGCCCATGGCCTTCAAGTTTCACAACTTAAGTCAACATTGGCCCAAATGATTAGAGTGATGCCTAACCCATTCACAAATGGGATGCCATGGAGGTCATGGTGGGTTGGCTTTCAGTAAAGGCATCATGATCTAACAATTCGAACACCAAAAGGAGTGGACACATACAGATTTATAATGCTACATGTAATGCCCCGTCTTAATAACCTACGGAATGTTGCAATTGTGTATAATAGTGAAATAATTTTTTATTTTTTTAAATAATAATATTAAGTTAATTAGTTGCATACATTCACTAAGTTATGCGATGTTACACTACTTGAGTTTCCATAGATGACTTTAGTATTTCCAATTGCATATATTTAATTAATCATAAACTTAAAAATAAACATTGCATAACATTTGAAATTCCATTCAAGATAGTATAAAGTACAAACATATTTTCTTATATTGCATTTGATAAAATAATACAATACTCATCCATCTGATGAGGTAGATCACATAATAGTTACAATTTACATTTACAAATGTTCACCTCATATACAATTGAGGGATGTTTTAAAATACAAGATTTACAATTTACAATGAAGAAGTACACATATGCATCCAAGTACGAGCTCTCCATCCATGAAGCTCTTGTTGCCATGTTCATAAACTAGGGACCCAATAGAGTAAGGTGCATGTTCCACCCAACCATGTGGTTCCCGTAGGTCCACCCCCCCATGCTAGGAGATAGTAATACGGTTACCTAGACATAACCTATTCACCCTAGACACAAGTACATTACTAACTGATGGTTACATTGCTTCCAGATTTAAGACAATCGAATATTCTAAGTACACAAGGTAGACTGTAATTTTAGGTGGAGTGTCATCACAATATTGCAAAGGTTACCCTAGTGTTTCTTCCTAGGTTCCGGCCCCCAACATGGGTTACCCTGGTAACCTCTTACGAAACCCATCCCCATTGCAAATCATTGCGGAATCGAATGTCCTTTGAAGAAACAAGACATCGATTTGCCATTCCAGGCCTTCTCATCTTATACTCAAGACTGAACTAGCTCAAGAGTCATTAAGTGAGGCATAAACATCTTGTTAAGAATTTTTAATTCTAACTACTATGTTATTTAGTTATCACTGACTTACTAACTCTTTGTAAGTTACCCTAACACCACTTTGTGTGTCGGCCCTTACATAGAGCCACTCCCCTAAACATAACAAGGAATTCTAAGTTCACTATCTAGGGTAGACAAAGTGCACAAAATTTAACATATAATACCAAATAAATCACAATGAACATCACAATCTGTTCACAAAAATTAGGTGCACTACCCTAGTTTGTTCAAACACATGAAACCATAGTAAAATTTACTCCCTTGAAGAGACTGCAATTGGAAGGCTTGAAATCACATAAAAATAATCCCCATTTGCCCAACACAAAATTTAAAGCAATTTCATCGGGCCTATCATTTGGATTTACTAAATCCAGTCAATCAGGAACAAGAAGTATGAAATTAATCAACTGATACATAATTTATCTTCCATAAAATATGAAAATCAAATCTACAATTATCACAATTTCACAATCATGTTTAATAATGAAATTTTGTTTTCTCTACATAATACATTTCATTAAAAACTATCTAATCATAATTTTCATATGCTATTTAACATCATTTAATACATTTAATTATATGCACTTCATAGCAATATAATTAAATATTTATTTAAATATATATATATATATATATGTTTCTAAATTCCTTTAAAATTAAATTAATATAATTAAATATATTCATATTCCAATTATATATATATATTCATATTCATTCATATATATATATATATATATATATACAAATATAAAATATATATATATAAAACATTAAAATAAAATCCGAACTTTATACATAACATAAAATAAAAAATAAAAAAATCACATTTAATAACTTAAAAAAAAAAACAAAAAAAAGGTTTTAATATTTTTAAAGGCCACCCCGCTGCCTCCCTTTTGGGAGGACGCACCCGCACTGGGTTGCGCCCTAAGCATTGCTTCACACTCTTGGCTACTATGCGCAGCCATGGTGGCTACCACCAAGGAAAGATGGGGAGGGTTTCGGCCCTCCCCCAAACATTGTTTAATTTATATATATTTTTTAAATTCTTTTAACATTCGTCGTACGGCGATCTCAATTTAAAAAAATGCGATTTTAATTTTCTAAAAGAAAATACAATAAAGAATTTCGCCTATACGACTATTTAACACAATTTTAATATAAATAAAATAAGTTCCTTTCACAATTCAATTTATAATCAAGATAAAATATATATGTAGAAATATATATTTTATTCATACAAATTAACAGAGTTTACATTTTTAGAAAACTCTACAGAAGTTCAACGGGGTTTCAAAGGGAAAATAGGGGAAACTATAAATGTTTCGAAAGGGAAATAGAGAAATTTCACAGTACGCATAAAATTTATTTCCCAGATTAATTCTAATTTTTAATTCTAGAATATAAATTTTATTTTCCATATATCAATAATTTCCTTTCACACAAACTCGTTTTTCCAGAAAGAAAACAATTTCAATAATTCCCTTTCAGAGAATAAACAGTAAATAATTCTTCCAAAAACATACAGAGGATTTAAATTAAATAAATTTCTTTCACAGATATTCTTTTCAAAACAACAAATTAAAACCACAAGAGGAATACCTGATATCCCGAAGCTTTAGAAATTGGTTTGGTGATGAGAGCCTATGTTGCCTGTAGCTTCCAAATCCTTTCCCGAGAACCAAAACCCAAATAGCAAACCAGAGATTTTTCACAAATTTGCAACAAAATACCAATAACCATAAATAGAAAACTTTTTAACAGAGCTCAATTATTTTCCCGTAAAGAATAGAATAGACTCTGTGTTTTTCCCAGATCCAAAATAACCTTTGGCAAATTCCCCAACAAAAATAATAAATGCCACTTGCACACATGTCAGGAAGTGCAAAATATATTCAACAACTTCTCGGCAATCTTGCCTTTCAAGATTTGTATGAAATTAATTTATTTAAAATTTATAATTTTCAATTTACAAATAAAATGCAATTTTTATTTAACAATTCAAAATGCCATTTCTAAATAATATTTATTTTCAAATTTTATTTAAATTAATTTACACACATTTAAAATAATTTAATTTAATCAATTAATTTATTTAATTAAATGAATTTAATCTTTTAGGATCAAATTATTCAACCAAACAAACTAATTAATTAATTAAATTAAATGTAAAACTAATTTCTTTAACATTTAAAAATTAATTTTAATAATAGTAATTAAAACATAATAAACTATTATTAATTAACAAAATTTTCCTTCCAAGCAATCAATTCAAACAGAAAAAGACAAAACAAGACAACCTATGACTCTGAACTAAAACAAACAATGTACTATGACCGGGTTATAGACTAGACTAGGATAAACCATGCTACTACCTCCCAATCAACATTTATGTTGAGTCTTGACACACTCAGACCTGAGTGACCAGGTGGAGTCGATGTCATGTACCTACAATCCTGCAACCAAGCAATAACATGCATATATATAATCCATTGTACAGGCACACCGTGCGGAGAAAATCATGAACATCACAGGGCACTCGCAAGCGAGTGATTCAATTCCATTCTCCACACCAATACACATCACATCAGACTAACGAATTAAATAACTGTTAGTCCATCATAACATACATATAACAATAATCATCTGAAGGAAACATCTACGCTACATCAAAGCATAACAAAAATCAGTAATCACAATACAATGTATCATCATGTCACAAAGTGAATCCACTGTCGCTCAAAATCAGCGATCAAAATATCCAAACCAAGTACCAAAGTCTAATAGTATGAAAACATGCAACAGAAAACATAAGCATAAATGGAGGGGTACTACATCCTCCCCCCCTAGGATCAGGCTTACTCCTGGAAGCCTGCTAGTAGCAAACAAATAACACATACACATCTAAAATAGGTCCTTCCAAGAAATGGAAGACTAGCCACTATGATCCCTCTGAATCAGTACTCAGTCAATGTCTTGACCCCTGAGGGTCAACTCCCGATGTAGAAGGACGTGCATGGTTCCCAAAGAACGATGTTGGTCCTCCACCAGGAACCTCTCCAACTACACCATGGTGCTCATCTTGGTGGTTATCCACCATGGTAAACACCCTATGCGACATGCATGCATCTCCTACTATCAGCTCTGAAGCTTCCGGTCTCTGACTAAACCCAAAAGTGCTCTCCTGAGGACAATGACGAGAAATATGACCCTGTTGACCACAAGTGAAACATTCTATACTCCTAAATCTTTTATCCCCTGAAGGTACAATAGACCCTAAAAAACTACCTCCACTAACAATAGACTAAGAACTCTGTGTTGGCTGATAGAAACAATGACGACGAGATCGTAGCCAACTCTGATATCTTTTCTTCTGTAACCAAATACCACCGTGTTGAGACTGAGAACTCTTATGCTCTGCCTGCAAGGGTTGTTGTTGCTCACCCTTAGCGAGCACCTGAAGCCCCTTGGAGAAGCTCGCAACCTGAGATTAACCACCCTGAGATCCAACACCACCTAAGACCATAGATAAATTCTCTTCAACAGTTTGAGCCTTGTCCACGGCTACCACCATGCTCATCGACTCATGCAAAACTTGGGAAGGTGATTCCCACTTACTACCTCCAAGACCGCCTCTAAGGCCACGACCTCGACCTCTGCCACGACGCCTAGGCATGATCCTACACATTAACCAAGACAAGTCTCAGATACTAAACAACTAAGGCTAACAAATAACGACACTACGTACTAGGTCAACCTAATGGGCTCGCAATTAACCAGAGCGTCCAGTGTTTGTAACCTTGGCTCTGATACCAATCTGTAATGCCCTGTCTTAATAACCTAAGGAATGTTGCAATTGTGTATAATAGTGAAATAATTTTTATTTTTTTAAATAATAATATTAAGTTAATTAGTTGCATACATTCACTAAGTTATGCAATGTTACACTACTTGAGTTTCCATAGACGACTTTAGTATTTCGCATTGCATATATTTAATTAATCATAAACTTAAAAATAAACATTGCATAACATTTGAAATTCCATTCAAGATAGTATAAAGTACAAACATATTTTCTTATATTGCATTTGATAAAATAATACAATACTCATCCATCTGATGAGGTAGATCAAATAATAGTTACAATTTACATTTACAAATGTTCACCTCATATACAATTGAGGGATGTTTTAAAATACAAGATTTACAATTTACAATGAAGTACACATATGCATCCAAGTACGAGCTCTCCATCCATGAAGCTCTTGTTGCCATGATCATAAACTAGGCACCCAACGGAGTAAGGTGCACGTTCCACCCAACCATGTGGTACTCGTAGGTCCACCCCCCCATGCTAGGAGATAGTAATATGGTTACCTAGACATAACCTATTCACCCTAGACACAAGTACATTACTAACTGATGGTTACATTGCTTCCAGATTTAAGACAATCGAATATTCTAAGTACACAAGGTAGACTGTAATTTTAGGTGGAGTGTCATCACAATATTGCAAAGGTTACCCTAGTGTTTCTTCCTAGGTTCCGGCCCCCAACATGGGTTACCCTGGTAACCTCTTACGAAACCCAGCCCCATTGCAAATCATTGCGGAATCGAATGTCCTTTGAAGAAACAAGACATCGATTTGCCATTCCAGGCCTTCTCATCTTATACTCAAGACTGAACTAGCTCAAGAGTCATTAAGTGAGGCATAAACATCTTGTTAAGAATTTTTAATTCTAACTACTATGTTATTTAGTTATCACTGACTTACTAACTCTTTGTAAGTTACCCTAATACCACTTTGTGTGTCGAACCTTACATAGAGCCACTCCCCTAAACATAACAAGGAATTCTAAGTTCACTATCTAGGGTAGACAAAGTGCACAAAATTTAACATATAATACCAGATAAATCACAATGAACATCACAATCTGTTCACAAAAATCAGATGCACTACCCTAGTTTGTTCAAACACATGAAACCATAGTAAAATTTACTCCCTTGAAGAGACTGCAATTGGAAGGCTTGAAATCACATAAAAAAAATAATCCCCATTTGCCCAACACAAAATTTAAAGCAATTTCACGTCTATCATTTGGATTTACTAAATCCAGTCAATCAGGAACAAGAAGTATGAAATTAATCAACTGATACATAATTTATCTTCCATAAAATATGAAAATCAAATCTACAATTATCACAATTTCACAATCATGTTTAATAATAAAATTTTGTTTTCTCTACATAATACATTTCATTAAAAACTATCTAATCATAATTTTCATATGCTATTTAACATCATTTAATACATTTAATTATATGCACTTCATAACAATATAATTAAATATTTATTTAAATATATATATATATATGTTTCTAAATTCCTTTAAAATTAAATTCATATAATTAAATATATTCATATTCCAATTATATATATATATATATATATATATATATATATATCATATTCATTCATATATATATATATATATATATATATATATATATATATATATATATATATATATATATATATATATATATATATATATATATATATATATATAAATACAAATATAAAATATATATATATAAAACATTAAAATAAAATCCGAACTTTAACATTAAAAAAAAAAAAAAATTGCATTTAATAACTTTTTTTTTTTTTAAAAAGGTTTTAATATTTTTTTAAAGGCCCGCAGCCCAGCTGCGGCCTCCCTTTTGGGGAGGACGCAGCCCGCACCAGGGCTGCGCCCAGCAGCCCTTGGCTGTTGTGCGCAGCCATGGTGGCTGTGCCCACCAAGGAAAAAGATGGGGAGGGTTTCGGCTCTCCCTCAAACACTGTTTAATTTATATTTTTTTTAAAATTCTTTTAACATTCGTCGTACGGCGATCTCAATTTTAAAAAATGCGATTTTAATTTTCTAAAAGAAAATGCAATAAAGAATTTCGCCTATACGGCTATTTAACACAATTTTAATATAAATAAAATAAGTTCCTTTCACAATTCAATTTATAATCAAGATAAAATATATATGTAGAAATATATATTTTATTCATACAAATTAACAGAGTTTACATTTTTAGAAAACTCTACAGAAGTTCAACAGGGTTTCAAAGGGAAAATAGGGGAAACTATAAATGTTTCGAAAGGGAAATGGGGAAATTTCACAGTACGCATAAAATTTATTTTCCATATTAATTCTAATTTTTAATTCTAGAATATAAATTTCATTTTCCATATATCAATAATTTCCTTTCACACAAAATCATTTTTCCAGAAAGAAAAGAAATTCAATAAATCCCTTTCAGAGAATAAATAGTAAATAATTCTTCCAAAAAAATACAGAGGATTTAAATTAAATAAATTTTTTTCATAGATATTCTTTTCAAAACAACAAATTAAAACCACAAGAGGAATACCTAATATCTTGAAGCTTTAGAAATTGGTTTGGTGATGAGAGCCTGTGTTGCCTATAGCTTGCAAATCCTTTCCCGAGAACCAAAACCCAAATAGCAAACTAGAGATTTTCCACAAATTTGCAACAAAATACCAATAACCATAAACAAAAAACTTTTTAACAGAGCTCAATTATTTTCCCGTAAAGAATAGAATAGCCTCTGTGTTTTTCCCAGATCCAAAATAACCTCCAGCAAATTCTCCAACAAAAATAATAAATGCCACTTGCACACATGTCGAGAAGTGCAAAATATCTTCAACAACTTCTCGGCAATCTTGCCTTTCAAGATTTGCATGAAATTAATTTATTTAAAATTTACAGTTTTCAATTTACAAATAAAATGCAATTTTTATTTAACAATTCAAAATGCCATTTCTAAATAATATTTATTTTCAAATTTTATTTAAATTAATTTACACACATTTAAAACAATTTAATTTAATCAATTAATTTATTTAATTAAATGAATTTAATCTTTTAGGATCAAATTATTCAACCAAACAAACTAATTAATTAATTAAATAAAATGCAAAACTAATTTCTTTAACATTTAAAAATTAATTTTAAAAACAGTAATTAAAACATAATAAACTATTATTAATTAACAAAATTTTCCTTCCAAGCAATCAATTCAAACAGAAAAAGACAAAACAAGACAACCTATGACTCTGAACTAAAACAGACAATGTACTATGACCGGGTTATAGACTAGACTAGGATAAACCATGCTACTACCTCCCAATCAACATTTCTGTTGAGTCTTGACACGCTCAGACCTGAGTAACCAGGTGGAGTCGGTGTCATGTACCTGCAATCCTGCAACCAAGCAATAACATGCATATATATATAATCCATTGTATAGGCACATCGTGCGGAGAAAATCACGGACATCACAGGGCACTCGCAAGCGAGTGATGCAATTCTATTCTCCACACCAATACACGTCACATCAGACTGACGAATTAAATAACTATTAGTCCATCATAACATACATATAACAATAATCATCTAATGGAAACATCTACGCTACATCAAAGCATAACAAAAATCAATAATCACAATACAATGTATCATCATGTCACAAAGTGAATCCACTGTCGCTCAAAATCAGCGATCAAAATATCCAAACCAAGTACCAAAGTCTAATAGTATGAAAACATGCAGCAGAAAACATAAGCATAAATGGAGGGGTACTACACTACACCCCTACATAGTTTCTTCCTTCTATGACAACTTGGAGGAATTATACAACAAACACAATTATGGGCCCAACAGAATATGGAATTGCTATCAAACAGGTATGCAATCTGGGAAAAAATGTGCAATGAGAGTTATTACAAAGATAGGGACCAAATGTGTTTCAAAATTAATCTCAAAAAGAAAAAAATGGATCATTGTTCTAGATTGTGTTCGTGCAATGGGTGAATCTATACTAGGCTATTATTTCTTCAAGTCAAAGAGGCACATTAAGAACTCTATAATTAATTTTGAGCCAAGGGAATTCATGGTATTCTAAGAGCATGCTTGGATGACCAAAGAATTGTTTGTCAAATGGTTAAAAAAAATTGCTAAAAATGTCCCAAGAGGGGTGTCACCAATAAATAGACTGAACTCATATTCAATGGTCATGGCAACCATGTCGCATTCAAGATGATCGAAGAAGCAAAGAGTATGGGAATAGATTTTCTCATGCTTCCAACACATACCAGCCACAAATTGCAACCCCTTTGATGTCAATGTATTCTCACCATTCAAAAACTACTTCAAATAGCATAGGAGTGTTTGGGTTTGTGCACATCCTCAACTTGACATTAGAAGGGAAGAGTTGGTAGCACTTTCCAGCAAAGTTTTTGCACAGGCTTTGACTCCAAATAACATTGTAAGTGGTTTTAGAAGAATGGAATTTGACCATTACATCAGCATGCACTTGACTTGGATATGGGGCTAAGCGAAGCTTTCATAGTTGAAGATGAAGGAACCACTATGGGAGTAGAAACAAAAGTCACAATGGCTGAGGATGAGGCGTAGTTCATGGCAACAAAGACTTGTTTGAGGATAGCAGGTTGGAATGAGGATCAAATTAGACAGTTTGTGGAAACCTTGAGTGCAAGAAATCCCCCAATTCCAACAAATGAAGTAGAAGTAATTGCATAAAGAATATTGAGGCAAATATGTTTCAATATCAACTTTGATTCTAGCAAAGAGACTATGTTTCTCAAGGGAGTGTTCCCATTCCAAGAATCCTCCCAAAAATTTAGTTTTTCCATTGTGAATAGCCCAAGAGAGGTGGCAAAGAATTACTTCATTGCATCTTTAATGAAGTTCCAAAGTTTCAAACCAGGTTCTTGGCTATAAGGTTCATTAGAATCTAAGTATTTTAATTGCATTATCTTGCACCATTTTTCTTCTGGTTTGGCAAAGCCATTTTTGCTCCTAAGGCCAAATTTTGAGCCTCTGAATTATGGATTCTTGTGCCTCCAAATTTTTGTAGTCTGCTGAGTTTTTTCCAAGCCACGAGAGAAATTTTGTTATTTTTTCTTATATTTCCCTTTCCATTGGAAATTCCTCAAAACTTTTATCTATGCCATGAGTTATTCCCTTAAACATTTGTAACATAGGCATTATGAAGATTGGAACTACAAAAAACACAACTCTTATCATGGTTATTCTGCGTGCAAGTGTTAAACATTTGATTTTCCATGATGATACTCTATTTTGGATTGAATCTAATAGATTTTTCCATAAATCATTTTTAATTTCCCCAATAAAAAGTGGAATTCCTAAATATTTTCTTGGGATAACATCAATTTTAAAATCCAATATTGAGGAGATACAATTTTGTAAGAAGGGATTAGCATTCTGGAAAAATATTTTGAATTTAGATGGATTAATACCTCACATGAAGCCTAATAGTCTATATTCACAGTGTTCTTGATGAGATTTGTTTTATAAATGGAAGGGAAACCAAATAGTAGATTATTATTTTCAAATAGTGCATGAGTAATAGGGAGATGGAGTTTTGGTATAGATATTCCTTTCCAATTCTAATCTTGGTCTTGAGATGATATCGATCTACTCAGGGCTTCTTCCATTGAGATAAAAAGAGGAGAGAGGGTATCCCCTTGATGGACTCCTTTGGTGGAGCGAAAAAATCCAACCAAGCATCCATTTAGTAGTATTGAAAATTTGACACTCGACATGCATGAAGGGATCCATTTGCACCATTTTTGTGTGAAGCCAAGTTTAAGAAGAAATTGTATAAGAAATTCTCAATTGAATTTAGTGTATGCCTTCATCATTTAAAATTTTATAAGCATATCCTTGAGATTATGTTGGTGAATGGAATACAAAACCTCATGAGCAACCATAGCTCCTTTTGACGTTTCTTTGTTTGGACAAAAACCTCCCTATTCTTCAAAAATGATCTTGGGGAGAAAAGAAGATAATATTGAAGAAATATCCTTGGAGAAGATCTTATATGTTGTGTTACGTGGAGAAATTAGCCAAAATCTACAAAAGAGGTGGGAGAGTTCACTTTGGGAATTAATACAATGTGAGCCAAGCATTCAATTCTCTCAAATTTGAGTGGTTTCTTCTTGATTCTTCAAAAGAAAGCCACATCTCGTTTAAAAAAAAAAAACCAACATTTTTGGAAGAAAAGTGCAATGGGTCCATCCAAGCCTAGAGCCTTATTTGGGGCCAAAGAGAAAACACTTCTTGAAGAGTGAATTATTTCATAAGGAACTTATTATTTTCTTCAAAAACCAAATTTTGGGTATTGTCGAAAATTTGGATCAAGGGGTTGGCTCCACCCAAAAGTTGATTTGAAGCTTTTTTTTAATAACTTGGAGAAGAAATCAATTGACTCAAATGTTTTTTTTTTGTAGAGCCATGAAAAAAAATGGTGTTTCTCTAAAATCCAAATTTCATGGGACTCTTGTCTCCATTAAATTTCTTGTCTTGTTAGGATTTCCTCTAAATCTCCCAAGAGATTTTTTTGTAGTTCAAAACTTTCCTTGGTGATTCCATTCTGAATAATGTGGTCATTAATATTCTGCAATATGATCTGATTTTTTTCTTGTTTTCTGAAAATATTTTTGAAGTGGTCCATGTTCCAAGATTTTCTTTGTTGCTTGATGTATTATAGTTTCTTACAAAACCAATACATTCTAGAACCTTCAAAGAATGGAGCATTTTCCCACCAAATTTCAAGAGATGGAATGAAACCTTTTTCTCTAAACCCCATTGCCTCTAATTTGAATTTTTTTTATGGTTATTGATGAACAATTTTTCCTTCAAATCCAATTGAATAGGGAAATTATTTAATGTCGAGAATGACAAAATAGAGGGACACATCTATGGTTTCATCCTCCAACCATGTTGAGTTGAAAATAAATTTATCTAACCTCTCAACTATTGGAAGGGAGTCTTTTCTTCTATTTTTCTAAGTGAATTTTCCATTTTGGGGGGATAGTCTATTAGAGAACTTGCATTAACAAATGTCTTGAAGTCTTCAACAATTTTTGGAGGGATACCACTTGTTTTTTCTTTGAAATGTAATATAGCATTGAAGTCTCCTCCAAGTACTACTTCCCTCTTAGGTTATTCCAAATAATATAATGTTGTTATTTAGTTGTGGTACATCTTTGAATGTGTGGAGAACACTGGGATAGATAATTTTGGGGCACTTGTAACTTGTATGTGGCATTCAACATGTATTTAATTTTGGGGTCATGGTGTTGTAAGTGCATATTTTTGGACTCATTGTTTATGTAACACCACTTAGTGGTTTTGTGCAAGCTTGGCCTATAAAGAAAAAACATATGGGTAGTGTTATAAGAATGCACTAGAGCATCTCAAGGAAATGACATGTGATGACAGGATCTCGAGGAAGGCATGGAGTGGATGTGTGGTTCCCATATGTTGTTAGATAATCGCATGAGTACAATTAGGTTGCTTAATGTTGTTGAAGTCCTTGATGGATAACTTTTAAATGTATTGTAATCTCATTCTTGAGATAATATGTAAAGAGCCTAGCCCAAGCTGACTAAAAGCTCTTCAATTGTTTTCACATATAATTTTGCCAAATAGTTTGAGTGCAAATGTTGTACATGCTACCTTAATGTGCTTCAATTTTTTTTCTTGTCTGGAATGGTCTCAATGATTATAAGTGCTTGTAACTTTCACTATTGAGTCTATCAATGATCTAAAATGAAGGTGCAATTCTTTCCTTGTCTTTGAAATGCATAAATGAAAATTTAATATTAAAAACGTTCACCTACAACCAATTGTAATTATGACAAACATCTAGTATGCATACTATTGTGCTATCAAATGATCATTACATTAAATCTGAGACTCCAATCTTGAACCCCTTTATTGAAAATGCAATCCCACAATACATGATAATGTAATCATGCCAAGACTATTGGCTTACAAATTAAATCTTTTACAAGGCCCAAATCTTATTAGAAACATCATCTACAACAACACAATAAACTTCTTGAAATGACCAATGCAACTACTCCATTTACAATGCCATCAATTGTTGATTAAGTCAGTAATGAAGAAACTATGATGAAAGGTGAAACTAATGCAATGATATCAGAAAGAAGAACTTGAAGATGTAATGGATGTATGAATAGATTGGTTTGATTCTTCTTGCTTGCAATGGATTTTCTTCCCAAACCTAGTGCCTAGCCTTCTTGTCACCCAAAAATGTCGTTTGAATAATTTATATGGAACTTTTAAAGCCTTCTATCTATAAATCACCCTCCTTGGTTGGCTGCCCCTGTTCTAGAATATCAAACTTTTGATTGAATTTATAATTCTCTTAGCTGGTATGAGTGACTGAAATGTCAGATACCAGGTTCCTCCTAATACAAATTGTCCACTTAGAATTCCAAATGAACGAAGACTTTCAATACCAAAATGTCTCCAACAAATGCTCCAATCAAACCATGCAAAATTGGCTCTTGGCCACAAATTTTTTCTAGCTGAGATGACTAAATTATCACCTCCTTAGTTGCAACCCTTCAGAGGATATTTCACACCCTCAATTATGCTATCAATGGAAGTTTTCATTCCCAAAGACAAATTTGAACAACCGCAGAAGCCCTTGGCTCCACAAGAGAAATTATCAAATATCAATATCAAATCTGGATGCCTACGAATGAGCTCTTGAGTTCCTTTTATTCTTTTCTTGTGAGAGCTCAAACACTTTCCTTGCCAATGTTGGATAAAAGATATATTCCCACTTTAATTTTTTCACTTTACGCACTTTTATAAAAGTAAAGTGACTTTATTATTATAAAGTTACATAATAACTTTATAATAACATTTAAATATTAAATAAATCCTTAGTCACTTTAAAAATAAATTAACTCCTGGAATAATTGTCTATTTAATGAGTCATCTAAAGTAGGAGTTAACTCTGTTAGTTCCCCATGTGACCAGGTGCCAGTCTAAAAATAGTAACCCTACAAAGTGACTTACTATAGATAG